>CACRXK020000167.1:0-15256 GCA_902702795.2 Paramuricea clavata | reverse complement strand
GGGGGGGGGGGTGCTATTTTTCATGATAAAGCAAAAAATTATTAGAGACAAAATGAGATACAGTAATTTGAGTAATAACAGATGATAAGCGAACTGTGAACAACAATTACAATTCAAATACAGTAGTCAAGTAAGACTTTGCAGTAGTGAAGCAAGTTGATGGGCGGGCGGCACGCATGACCAACACAACTCGGCACCAGAGCTGGCAGAGTACCCCTCCCCCCCTACCAGATCATGTTGGATCCATCCCTGGTTCAGAAAAATTCCTATTATAATACTCGTGTTCATACATACGACAGGCAGAGCGGCGACGGGTGACTTACCACACTGGGAGCTGGCTCACTCTTCTTGCATTTCTCGACGATTTGAACCACAGACTTAGCAAAACTAGCAACTGCTTGCAACTGCGCATGTGTAAGTACCCACAAGACGTCATCACAAATGGCATGAAGTCGAGCAGCAACGACTGAGCAATCTTCGATTTTCTTCTTTATGACAATGTTAAGTTTGGCCGCGCTGGTGATCAAGCGTAATGGAGAGGATGAACTCTGTAATAGAATGATCGATATTGGGTGTCTGAATGAAGTCCAATCACTTGTGTCTCAAACGAAAATCATACTAAAGTATCCGGTTTGAACGCACCATGTCGTGCTCAGAAAGTGCATTCATGAGTTACTGGCATGCCCGATTGGGATATTGTGAAATATTTTTAAGTATACACTTTGCAGGGCTCATATAATAAGGCGTGTTACGAAGTTTACCGCCGGTTAATTTATTTAAAACATATTACACTACATGCATTCTGAATCAGTATTTTTCATTCAGCTTTGAGTGAATACATTGATGTTTCTGGCAACCTAATAACCAACTGACGCATTCCGAAAGTCTCGCGACATCCCTCGTGCATGGATCACGAATCCTGAACGGAAAACCGGTCGGTATTCCTTTAATAACTACAGTGAAACACGCAATCTGATTGGTCAATACCCGTGCAGGAGGAAACAATCTTATACAGAAGTGCAGGATGAGCCAATCCTGCACGGAAAATTTAAATGCCTTCCGCGGGGTTTTCAAAATGTCGGACAACGAAAACATTTCAATGCGTGAAATAAACAATAACTGTAGTATATTAAACGAGCGGCAAGTTCACCAAAACAGTGAACAAAGGTTTACAATAACTACAGAGAGTGAAGTTGACGCATTGGTCTTGACAATTGTTTCACTGTACTTATTTTATAAAACAATTACCGAATGATTTAATAATTTTTTCGTGCAGGATAGCGTAATCCATGCACTTGGGATGTTTCTCGACTTTTGGAAAGCGTTCTCGCCCGGCGGCTCGAGCTTTTTTACACTTTCTGAAAGTCTCGGAACATCCCCTGTGCATGGATCACGCAATCCTGCACGGAAAACCATTTGGTATTCCTTTAATATATAATACTCACTGAGTCTTCCTGCCCGCTCTTATAAAGTGCATCTGCATCAACCCTTAGCGTACCGAACGTGATCTGTTTAAAAGTCAACACTTCTTTCCCATGATCGTCTTTAATCCTCGTATTTCTCAGACTTGCTTTCTCCCAGCTTGGGTCAGTACTATGAACTGAGAGATGTGACATTTGAAATGTTGCTCGGAATGTCTGCGTTTTAAAAGCCATGACAACAGAGTTGATCGTTACATGCATGCCATCCACGACTTTCTCTGCAAATCCATATTCAGATGGTTTTTCTCTAGAATCGACAAAGAAAGAATAGACAATTTGCATGTTAGACTAATTTTTTATCTAGGCAAAAAAAAGTAAATTCCCGAAAAGAACTTAATAAAATTAGTAAAATTGCAAAATTTGGTTACGAAATATTGTAAAACACGGAAAATATAGCCTTGCGAAATTTGCATATTTTGTATATGCTTGTATTACGTGCGGAAATTGTTACCATTTTTAAGCCGAAAACGGTATAACAATTTCCGCACGTAAATAATACAAACATGTATAAAATTTGCAAACTCTGCAAGGCTATATTTTCCAAGCTTTACAACATTTCGCAACCAAATTTTGTAATTTTACTAATTTCATTATGTTCTTTTTAGAATTTTAGCTATGGTATTTGATTCCCTTCTCTTTACTTAGATTAAAATTTAGTCTAACATACAAATAGTCCATTAAACAAAACTAATCTAATCGAAACTAAACCACATTCTTTGCAAAAGACTATGGTATATACAGTGACGGACATTAATTTCCGCAAAACTTTAAATGATATAGCTAAATAACTGTGTAACAAAGTTGTGAGAATTATTTTTCGATCATGAAAGTATAGACTATATAATATAGATTAAGCTATATTGCATGAAATTTAAGGTAAAAAATTAAGAACCAAAAATTTCCAGCAACAAAAAGTAGTCATATGTGTCAATCTGAATTAAATCCCCCCCCCCCCCCCCTCTCTTAAATATTTCGCTAAGTGTTCGCCACTGGGAAACAAATAATGAAATTTCATATAATCTCAAAAACCAAGCGCTCCCGTACCCCCACCCTCGTTCAATCTTGGTTCAACAAAAAAAAACAATATATGTTGGTCAGAAGGGGGTAGGGAGGGTGGAATTAATGTATCAAGAAATGGTGCGATACAATCATTTCAATGTAAGTTGAAGCTAGATTGTCTCAATGTACATTGTCCGAGATAGGAGCTTTAGTCATAGTGTATAGCTCTATCATCTTATCAGGACTAGCGGTTCTGTCTAGATGTCCAGTTAAGAAACTGAAGTACGCGGAGAAAACCTGCAACTTTTGATAGAGCACTGACTGACGAAACCCAAGATTTCAGAGGCGAAAGGCGCATGCTCCAACGAGATGCTTAATTAAAAGAATACACCCTTTCGATAATTACGTCACAACTACACTGTTTTCAACTTAGGACCACCTTAAATGGAAAGGATTTCAAGTTTTTTTCTCATGGGCTATGCACAGAGAAGCAGAACATCCTTCCTCAACACATGCATGAAAAATAATTCTTTATTTTGACCAATAAATGTGGAAATGAGCTTTAACACGAAAACGAGGCTCCAGGTCATGACCTGGAGCCTCGTTTTCGTGTTAATGGTTATTTCCATATTTATTGATCAAATCCAAATTTTTTTCGCGCATGTGTTGAAGAAGGATTTTCTGCTTCTCTGTGCATAGCCCATGAGAAGAAAACTTGAAATCCTTTCCATTTAAGGTGGTCCTAAGTTGAAAACAGTGTAGTTGTGACGTAATTATCGAAAGGGTGTACTCTTAATTATGTCGTCATACAATTCTGTAAAGATTAACTCATTCCCAACTCATCCTGGTTCCCTGTACTACGCCACGTTGCTCCAAATTGTGCTCAGCTGGGTCTCAATTGGCTGATATGGCAATTGGGTCCTTGGTCACACATATGCCACATTTGAATTTCACATAATTACAAATTAAATATGTTTAAGGCAACTCCGTGCGATAATTTCAGAGCGCTGAGACTGAATTTCTCCGTCAGAACATAAAAGTCCACCTTATCACAACCCGCACACCTATATATATATACATGAACTTACGGTTACAGCTCAACAGCTGGCCTCTGTAGCTCAGTTGGTTAGAGCGCTGCACCGGAATCGCAGGGCCGTAGGTTCAATTCCTACCAGAGGACCTTGTGCTGCATTTTTCGCAGTCGTTCCTGGTCAGGTCTTAAAATGTATATATATATACTCACTTGGATTACAAACCCTAAGAACGGCATGTCAATTATACTGTTACGAAATTCAAGACCCAAACCTAAGCTGACCCAAACCAGTCTTCAAATGGTGTAAATATATATTTTTAACTAAGATAAGTGGAATATAACACGCTATTTCATGCCATTTGATTAGCCAGCTATTAATGGCGTATATTATTAACTTCTTATTAACCGAACGCGAGGTCTGTACAGAGAAATACAGGACCTAGGTCTTTTTTGTACAGACCGAGCCCGTAGGGCGATGTTTGCACAAAAAGGCCGAGGTCCGATATTTCTCTTTACATACCGAGCAAGCGAGGTTAATAAAAAGTTTATTATATGGCACGAATATTCATTTATACTTGAAACAAACAAGAAATGCATGATTTGAAATGCATATGTTAGTAGCGTGGTACACATTTGGTCGAAGAAAACAAAAAATACCAATGTGTTCCTTCTTTTCCACTAAAAACTATTCGCAGATATCTTATTAAGAGGCAATTTTTTTCAATGTCACGTATTTGCAATGAAGTGTTCAAAACCTAAAATCTTTTTGGCGTTCCTCTCAAAGTTATATATATACTTTGTTTTAGCTTTATTCTCTAGTATATAGAGTTAGCTACCTTTTTAAATGCATTTGCCGGTTGAGAAACATAAAATAATGGTTAACAATTGTCAATTAAAATACAATTATCAATCACGATGCTTTAAAATTGACGCCATATTCACAGCCATATAAGCAAAACTTACTGAACTTCAGACATCATTTTCTCTTTGGCGTATCATCTTAAATCTCTTCATTGTAGCATTATTTTACAGATAAAGCACAAACTATACTTTTTAAGTTTGTTTGCCGATTGAGAAACGTATCGAAAAATAAAAATTTTGAATTTAGTCATAACCTCAAGTGATATATTATACACATTAGTTTTGACCGCGTGTTACGTAGCATACAAAAAATCTCCTCTTAATAACAAATTAAATTATAATTTTCAAATTTTCAATTAGTTTTGCTGTTTTGTTTTAAAATGCATGCGTTTGTTTTTACGTAAAATAATGGACCGCTGAAAGTGCGTCTCAACCAATCACAGTCCGCCATTTCACCGGAAGTGATGCTTGCCATATAATAAAACGCAGTACCGGTAATGCACTGTGGTCTGTGGCAATGCTTTGGTTTTTTTCAGCGTTTTGTTTTCTTGTTTTATCTCGGCTTTCTAGCCAAAACAATATCAACAAAATTATAGAGTTTTTAAATCCAATTTTTTTAGAAACCAACTGAACAGAATAGGACAGGAAACAGACGTTTTGCGGTTCAGGAACACATTCATAATGTCGTTCAGCGTTACGAAGAATGCTTGCTCAAACAATTATTATAGTTTTTGGTATTTTACCATTATATAATTATGATATCTGTACTTTGAAATTGTATTACCGTAAATATTTACCGTAACTACTTCGTTTTGTAAATACGCAATTCAGCCTTGGGGCTGCAAGGCATTTTTTTAATAAACTATCTAACGATCTAATCTACCTAACAGCAAAGCAACTTTTGCGGTTGTTTCGACAAACAAAACGCAATAAACTGAGCTATAGAGTATAGGTAGTACAGACTATTTGACCTAATTCAGTAGACTACAGGACCAAAACAAATTTATCTAGCATACATAGCTCTATGTGTAAAGCTTTCATGGCTAATCCAGCACGTAAATTAAAATGCAACAAAACAATAGCACGTTAGTCAGCTCATCGTTGTGCACAGGGTGCGATAATTCGCGGATAAAGCAATCTGCGTACTTATTTTTCGCTGGACCACATGACCTTTCCAAGCCCAAGGTATTCAATACCGTAACTTTGCTGGTATTATACTATATGTGTAAGTCTGACATGCCTTGGCATGAATGTTGGAGTCGATTGTTTGTATGTGCAATTTATTGTGCTTCTTGTCCTAACTCGTAGTTTGAATATACTTTTCAGAAACCTGTACTTTAACACTTTATACACATTACTTCAAAGACACACCGAGTATTGAGTTTGTACCAGCCCAAGTACAGTACATGGTTATAGTAAATGGTCTACCAGTCAGGTACGACTAAGAATCTTGAATTTTTGCATCCTGGTGTTTCAATCTCTTTTAACATGAATTTAGAATTCATGCTTGTTGCAACAATTCAAGCTTGGAAAGCGAGTAAAACACTTGTCTGTCGCCTTGTGTTTACAAGCTGTTCTCATGTTCTCCCAACGTTCCCTCATACATTACAATGCCACAAAAGGATGCAACTCGTGACTTTGATGGCACAGTTGTCAGAGTGCTCAAGTTCCTTTCAACTGTGAGATTGTGGGTTCGATTCTCGCTACGGACTCATGTGAAAAGAGTCAGACAACACTCTGCCGAAAGTCGTGGGTTTTCTCCATGAGCTCTGGTTTCCTCCCACATAGAAAGTTGACAGGGTGGGTTAGGATAAACACAGTTAAGAAAATAATATCACAATTGTTGTAAAGATAAATAGTCTACATGCGTAAAAACGCTCAGGTTGATGCAATACTGATAAAAACAGGATTGAACAATGTTTTGCTGCCCACATTGTTACATTCAGGCTCAACAATATTGTTCAATATTGTTGACAAGTGTGAACAACGTGGGCAGCAAAACATTGTTCAGTCCTGTTGAGCAGCGGGCTCGGCGTTTTTTGCTGTGTAGTCTAAGTAAGTAAAATAAGTAAACGTAATACTTGATGTAATTGGTCACTGAAAAGCCCCATGCAATGGGGAGTGAGCTGAATGATAAATGTAATGTAACTCATTTTGTATTTCTTAAATAAGAAAGAATGGGTGAGAGCACATCCCTCGATAGCTGTGAGACATTGGTGAGTATTTCTTGTGTGTATATTTTTGGTCACTAACCTGGCAGGTTGATTGGGTGAAACTGCAGGTTGATTTAAATGAAAATCTTCTGAAACACTTTCAATCATTTCCATATCAACCTCCACACAATCCAGAAACTGCAAGATAAATTTATAAAATAGATACAGTTACTAAGATTAGAAGTGAAATCTTTCTCCAATACAGATATCAGCCAGGATATACTGTATTATTTAAATAAACTTAATGCCCAGACATATTTAAATTATTAAAATTAGCTTTATAACCCCTTGAGGTGCTTACGTCAAACAATTTTCAATCCATCAAAACATTATGCACTACATACAATGCAATGTGGGATAAATGTCGGCCAAATATTCATTGTCTGACAGTGACATGACTTCTCAGCTGGTTAATCTTTGTGATCTTTTATACTTACCAATCGAATTGGATCGGTTTTCAATCTTGTCCAGTGAATCTAAATAAATTACAATACTGTATACTATTGATTCACAAATTTTCAATATATAACTTGGTACTCTTTCTTTGGTTTCAGTATAAGCTTAGCCAGTCTCAATGACTGAATGCCAGTAGATTATAATTCATTTAACCCTTTAAGTGGCATTGTGCCCAACTTTATTATTTTACTCTGTCCAATGCCAGACAACAGGCAATTCCAGCTTTTAGTTTATGCGTGCAGGGGACGATGGGAAGTAAGGTATCACATTGCTGATTATGCTGAAAAAATAAAAATGGTGGCCGTGTAAACACGGAGTGATAGCTTATACATGTAAATAATGAAATATTTACAGCAGAAAATCGGCAATATGATACCTTACTTCCCATCATCCCCTGCAGGCATAAACTAAAAGCTGGAATTGCCTATTTTACTCATCAGGGGGAGAGTGTTGTCACTGAAAGGGTTAATCAGACTATCTGCCTATGCACCCTGTTTACCCTTTATTAAGTGGCAATGCTTCCAGATGTGGCCTACCGTACTTTATTTTACTCTGTCTAGCGCCAGACAATTTTACTCATCAGGGGGAGAGTGCTGCCACTCAATGGGTTAATAGTCTATTACTACTGTGTGCTGACAGTGCAATACAAATGGAATCATGTTCTGGCAACATATAAAAGACATTCATGAAATGGTAAAATAGTCTTCTCTATTCTAAAGATAGCAACCTTAAACTATATAGTGTGATTAATGGCTAAATAGTCTTTTGAAATTTTTTTCTGAAACCTTTCTTAACAGCGTTCTAATCTTTCATCAACATGCTATTTCTTTGGAGAAACCCCAACAAGAGGGCAAGTCCAGTCAATTGGGTTGTGTATCCTGAATGCCTATTCTCAAGTTCTGAGGCCTCTTAAAGGGTGCTCCCAAATGTGGCAATCAAAATAAGGGCCCTGGGAAATTAATTTGGTCTTGGGCTCCAAAAAATCTCTCGTGAACAGGCTCTATTGAATTGTCAAGCAAATGCTTTTATATGAAAAGGGAGGAACAACCTTATGTTTCCTCTTGATAAGTACTGTAAACTCATCTGATATAGACTTTCTCAGCTTGCCCATTTCAATTTTCGTTTACACGTTTGAGAGATTAATTGTTTCTCTACAAGTTAATGATATTCAGGCACAAAACAATGCATTCTCATTAGAATGACAATGAAACATATATTATTATTATAGTACATCTCTAAAACGTGTACTAACTACTGTAGACATTGAAATTTGCATACAATGCTGAGGAGGGCTGTTATTACCCAAATCCACTATTAGAGCAAAATGGGATGCATTAGAGTGCATTGATCAACTGCAATGTCCCAAATGCAGCCTATTTTGTTATTATAATTTGTCTAATGCCTGATCTTCCATTCAAGAGAAGGGGCTTGCACACTAACACTAATGGGTTAACCCTTTAAATGGCAAAGCCCCCCGATGTGCCTTTCTTTATTATTTTATTTTACTTGTCTAACACCAGACAATTTTACTAATCAAGGCCGAGAGAGTGCTGCCACAGTCACAGAGTGCTGCCACAGTCAGAGTGCTGCCACAGTCACAGAGTGCTGCCACAGTCACAGAGTGCTACCAGTCACAGAGTGCTGCCACAATTTTACTTGTCAAGGGGAAAGCGCCAGCTCAATGGATTAAGCAGAGTATCTGGAAGACATCAATTCAACCGTATGCATATTTGCACATTCTACATACACAAGATGACCTGACTAAAGTGCCTGACAGACATGGATAATTTATCATGAATTTATAATTACATTCAAACATGTCGCATTTCAGGATATGACCTAAGATCAAAAAACAGGTTCTACACACCCAACTTATTAAATAAATTCAGAGTGCATATATTTATACAGATATATATTAAATCTTCCAATAATGCCAATATCCCGCCATGTGTCCAGTGGAATATCCATAAACGCTTAATTTTACGATATTCAATTATTCTGCGCGAAAACCACGAGGAACTAGCTTCGCACATTACATATTTTGCTATGTTTTGCCGCATTCTTATTTCAAAACATTACACGGAAAGTTGAATAATTACGCAAAGTTCTTAAGCGTGATATGAGGAAATTGCAGTAAAAAACGGCATAAAACTAGAACACTCCGATACTTAGTAAGAAATGTACAAATTATTAAAATTTTACAGTATAAATTTTGACGTTTGCGGTCATTGTATGGCACACAAGTTTCAAAATACAAAACCAGAATTGACGTGCTATCGATTTACTCTAAACACCCAATTTCCCATTTGCCTATCTTTGATCTAGAATAATTGTAAAATTTTAATAGCATTTTAAAATTCTATGCAGTATTTTAAACATTTCCCTACCTTGGCTGAAATTTTGTTGCATACTGCACGGGTCAACCTTATAAACGGCGGCAACTCCAACAAATCAGTAAGAAATTTTTCATTCAATTCCAAATTTCTCAGCTCGCCTTCGCCTTTCAGAAACTTCAAGCTGATTTTACTTGGAGACAAGTTCTTTGTGAACCTTTAGAATGAAATTGAAAAGCATAGTGTATTAAAATCTCGTGGCAAAACAATGAACAGATCGATCAAACACGTCCGGATCAGGACCGAACAGCGTGATAAATAAAGGGCATATCCTCTACCTAGCCAGTTGTTTCACAATCTGATTCTTGATTATGGTGGTCATTTTAATGTTGTTTTATCAAATGTCATATTCTCCAAGGTAAAATATGAAATAGTTTCGAAACCAATCCATGATTTAAAATCTTCCTTCCGCCTCTCATATCCCACACGTATTCAAGAATCAACAACAAAACAAAAGTAAACCCGTGTTTATGAGCCCGCGGCTGTGATGTCAACAGTTTCGCGCCTGAGAAAAGCCATGTAAGGAATGTATAAATAGTCCAATTTAATTACTGTCTCCCCTTGGGCCTGCACGCGGGCTAATTACTGTTCGTTGGACGACCTTGAGTGGATGGAAATTTTAAACAAAGTCAAACCCATTCCAACATTTTCTGGAAGAAGGTTTGATATTCTAGTAACTGAACCTTGCTTTGTGAATCTTATGTCATTTCTTTTATCTTCTTCGTCTTCGTAAAAATGCTAAACATTGTGCACTGTTGTGATCGAATGCATTAGGGACCATTCATTATTTATGACCAGGGATGGGCTGGCAAAATTCAATTAACAACTAAATAAAATGTCCTGCCCACCCCTGCATCACAAAAAATTCAATGACCCCCTTCACGTGAATTCTAAAAAATAGTGACCCCCACTACCACAACCGATGTATACATAGACACATGACCAGGCATGGTCTACATTTACTTGTGCTTTCAACAATATGCCTATTTAATCACAACAAACTCTGCTAATCCAAACTTTAGACTGGCCAGAAGAATTTTGATAAAAAATTTGACTTAAAAATTAGAATCCAGTTTCGGTGAACGTATTTTCTACTGACTACAAAGTACTATAGCCAGTGTCGTAA
This sequence comes from Paramuricea clavata, assembly GCA_902702795.2. NCBI lineage: Eukaryota > Metazoa > Cnidaria > Anthozoa > Malacalcyonacea > Plexauridae > Paramuricea > Paramuricea clavata. The sequence continues at coordinate 4,694 of CACRXK020000167.1, read as the reverse complement.
CTGAAGGGTGTTTGGGTGCCCAGAAACGGGGACTGCCACGCCTGAGGGGGGCCCTGGCAAAAATGACCATAACATTTCTGCTAGTACATTGCGAAAATTGGCCCGAGCCTCAGTTATAGAGGGTCAGAAAATTTGCAACGGGTGGCCCCCAAAAGCAGGAATTGGTGAAATTGTGAAATTTAGACCCCTTTTTTGGTAGACATGGATAGGGAAAAATGTTTCTGACTTTTTTTACATGTCATAGTCCCAAATTTTTTTAAACACCTTATATTTAAATTAATAAGGAATATGATTCAGTAACAATAACAGTACCAAATGGCTTTATTAGCATAACTTTACATACAAGTATTGCTAAAGCTTATTAGATAGTTTAAATATTTACAAATGCTGAATGCAAAATGTTTTGTGGTACTGTCAGTATCGAGTAATACAAAAAATAAAAATGAACTTATGGTATAAAGAAAGACTTAGTTTACAAATGAGTACCCTATTTACAGTATATAATTGAAGAAGGTTGGGTTTTAATTAAACAGCCTATTGACTGTCAGCATTCCGAGCATCAAGGCGTTTAGATCTCTTCTCAAAACATAAAGAGATAAATTTCGATAATTTTATCACGGTTTCTTTATCAGTGATTTCATTACCTCAACTGGTAAACTGTGTTCGTTTAAATCTGTTTCATTGGTGGAATCACGTGCACTTTCCAAGTCATTTAAAAAGACTACTAAAGTCTTCACAGGAAGTTAAGAGGTGATGCGTGTTCCGTTTAAACTTCTCTTGACTGGCAGACCTTGTATATTCGGTCTTCTCGCGGAATATTGTTGTATCTACTGAGTTCAATCATTAGTTTACGGTTACTTAGTCGGAGCTGTGTTGAACGTTTTCTTTGGTTTGAGTTAGTTATGGTAGTCAAATAGGTTTCAAGCTCATTGTCTTCCTTTATCAGCTTGTGTAAAAGGTAAGTTTGGATGAGTTTTCAAGTTTATGTCTCCAGAATCTATGGTAGCTTTCTTTAGTATCTTTAATGCATGATTCAACAAACCATTGGTTGTGAGTGAGTATAGGTCTGGGATTGCTCTATTACAGTTTAGGGTGTTCACTATAGCCATTGCTTTTCCATAAAAATAATTGCCTTTTTTAATGAACAAATCTTTATGATATGAGGAAAGCTTGTTTGGAAATAGTTGTCATTTCAGGAAGTGAGTTAAGATGAGTGACGCACATGAAGATTCTTTTGAATACGTTGATAATTAATGGATTGAGGCGATGTTACTCGTCTTTCTGCCAACGCCCAAATAGAGCTTACAGAATTTTAAGTGTACTTTTTCAACCGGCAGTTTAAAATCGTATTTGCATGATATATACACCCCACACTTCTGCAGTGTACATAAGAATGGGGTTTATTATGCTGTCGAAAATTTTAATAGCAGTTTTGGGGCTAAGTTGGTATAAGTTGAGCCGTCTTCTAATGCTAAAGAGCGCATGCAGGGCGTTTTCACTCAGCTGCATGATAGCCAAGGCAAAGTTACCATCTTCCTGTACAGCAGATACCTTTTCATTTTCTAGTGTGGAAAGTGGTTTCGCTTTTTTTGTTTTCCTTTTTTCAAAAATCATAATTTGGGTTTTCTTTAGGTTTACCTCCATTAGCCACTTCCTACTCCAGCTATGGAGATTATCCAGACACTTCTGGAGGCCAGATTTAGATGATCATGATTAGATTATCTGCGTAAAGAAGACAGCTCAGTTCTGTTCCGTTAGGCAGTGTAAATTAATGGGTCCGAGTTGGTGTTTTTAAATAAGGTCTTTATTTCATGAATATAAATATTGAAAAGAAGGGGCTTAGTATACATCCTTGACGTACACCTTTAGAATAAGTGGAAAAATCGGTTCTGCTGTTGTTTTGTTTGATAGCACATTTCGAGTTAGAATAAAGACTCTTTATAAGACTGTAAAACTGACCATGAATTTTATTTTGAAGTTGAATTTCAAAAATTACTGACCGTATAGCGCACATTATGTAGTATATATATACTAGTGTATATCAGGGACCGCGGAGTGTTTTTGTGGATTGGTGGGGCTTACGCGAGCGCCGAAGACGCGAGACCGCTTGGGGTGTCCTGGGGCATGCTCCCGGGAACATTTTGAAATTTAGGCCACTGAAATGGCCGCAAATGGTTCTAAATTTAACGGATATCGGAAAATAGTAGATACTTTTTTGTGTCTAAGTTATTTAATTTTGGCCAATCTTTTGTACTGAACACAACTAAAATATATCCGAAATTAAGAAACTAAGGCTTACGGATTATTATTGGTGGGGTTAATAAAGCCCAGAGAGCCACCCTGCTCCGCGCTCCCTGTATATAACGTAATGTTGCTACATTGCTTACTTACTCGTTATCGTGCATGATTGTCTTTTTTACTAATTAAAATGTACATCAGGGAAACATGCCAAAAATTTATGGCAAGTTCATGGCAAAGTTATAAGGTAGATGTTCGATTGTTTTTCATATTACTGGCTGCGGGTATTGCATTTTGGGTCTATCTGTTGATTAAAATTGAGAATTTTGCCAGCTACATGAATTAACTTTGCTGCCTTGCTCGCTCCCCGCGGTAGCAATGATCGTTACATGTCAAATTTCCCCCCACAATAATAAAATAACTGGACCACCCCTTCTGAACTGACCAATATTTTTAGGTGATCCCCCCTTTTTCTGTCAAAAATAACTCATGACCCACCCCCTTTTTTGTCAGCCCACCCCGGTCATAAATAATGAATAGATTTTAAAAATTTCCTCGTGGATAGCATAACCCCAGACCCTACTGATTTGGGTTTTTGGAAGGTTAGGTTTTTAGCAAGTTATAACTACCACAGCTGACCGAGTTGTGATAAACATACCATGCAACTACTTAGCTGAATAATTCAATCAATCTACAGTCAGTAACTGTGTAACACTGAAAATAAAATCTGTTTCAGAAAACGCACGAAATGGGAAGGACTCCTAGAGGTGGAATTTTCTGGAGGAGAAAGCCCCACACATTTTTCAACAATCATCTGTCGTCTCTCAAGCTGCACTCAGTACAGTGTTGTCCCTTTCTGTAAATGCTGCCCCCTCCCCCCCATTGACAAATTCTTAAAGGCCCTGTGCATTTTTCCAAAAAATATTGTCTGTCGAGTAAATTAATTAGAGCGAAATACATCAAATAGTGACTATAGCCTGTCCAGACAATCCTCGATTACATTTAATATTACACTGCCGTGGACACCACTTTTGAGTTGCCTATACTCCGGCTTTAGCATAATTTCCTTGCTATTTACTTGCTATGGCATGGCATGGCAGGAAAGATATCTTTCTTGAGTTTAGCTCCTCGATCCGCAGAGGCTTAATCGCCACTTCTCTGTGCTAGCGCATTAAGGCTGGGCCCTATAACTCTCCGGCTTCTTTTCTCTGGGCTCAACGTGATCGAGAAGCCAGAGCTACAATCTTGGACATAACTGGTTGAGACTATTTTCCCTCTATAGAAAATTCCCATATTTTTATGATAAACTCCATGTTGAATCATGTTGCCCTTCTTTAAGCTTTGAATCATGTTGCCCTTCTTCAAGGGTTTTGTCCAAGATTGTAGGTTTCCGGCTGCGGACTATAGAGCGAAAAAGGTGCGGTGTTGAACGTTATTTTGCGGTTAAGTTCACTCTCGCGCGTTTAAGCTTTGCACGAGTTCTACTAGAGCGCAAATGTAAATTTCTAAACGATCGATGCCAGTGTAGGTAGCGACGATAATAAGACACGGCTTCGGATTGAGAGAGACAGGAATACCTGAAAATCGAGCAAATTTAAGTTAATTTAATCACTAACTTCCCATCTAATCCCCGGACGCACGCCCGGGGCGAGGGCACTGATTCCGCTCGGCTATTAGTTACACCCGGGAAAAGGAATGCATTAGCGCCAATAATGCCAATAATCGCGGGCGCATCACTATATGTTTCATGGGTGGAACTCCCAGTTCCCACTGATCTCAAAAGTATATCAAATTTCAGGAGTGGATCAGTGGAATGAGGTGAATTTAAATTAAAACACAAGGCATCAATGAGAGACTCGAAAATATAATGGAAAAAAGTTGCATTTTTCGTAGCTGTTCCTGGTTAGATCTAATAGTCTAGGACCTGTATATGAGTTTGTATGCGATTAATTTAGGACAGGTAATCTCAACTGTTTTAGGGTAAAATGACCATGGCGGTCAACATGGCATATGTGCGAAAACCTGAATCCGGGGCGAAAGTCCTGAAAATGACCCGCCCTGAAATGGCAGTGTTGACATAGCTCTAACTTCAGAAAAGGAAAAGCGATAGCCTTTCTGAAGTGCTTATAGTGTTTAGAAGGGTTGCTTTTAGGGGTGGTCATTGGAAGGAAAAATTTGTCGAAGTATAATATTTTACCAGAAAATGACTATGCACCACCCCAGGTAAATTGCTGATTATGCACAAAATAACCAATATGCCTGGCAGAAATTAAATATTCTTATTTCCCCAAAAAAATTATCATGGGGTGAAAAACTATGCTTAATTTAATATAAATATTGTTGATTTCATAAGGATTGTCATTGTTTTCTTTAAATATAATACATTTTATTTCACTTACCCCCCACGAAAACACGATTTCAGCCATATTTTGCCGTCTTGTTTGCTCTTTATCGCC
>CACRXK020000166.1:0-106568 GCA_902702795.2 Paramuricea clavata | reverse complement strand
GTATTTGGGTAGTCGGACACTACGACCTATGGGATGGTCTCGAAGTTTGGTGACGTAGAAGGTAACGTTGGTGAAATCCATGACAATCCATTTGGAGTTGGGACGCTGTTGTCGAGCCCATTCATGAATGTCGATGTTTTCCAACGCTGTACGCACTTGAACCAAATCCTCGCGGTTATTAATCTGGAATGGGGAGTCGAAGACACGGTTGTTGTTAGCTGAGGGGTGGTGATATTGTATTTGTTGCGTCTCGTTGTTAAACAATACGAAACCAAAGGAGAGATTTAACTTAAAGACCGTGGTTTGATCTTCAAATATACGGTCTATATCGTTGACAAGTTGACCCATATTCGCTGAGCTTAGACGATAGTTGTACCAATCTTGCACTCGATTGCCTCGGCTTTGTCGCGTACGTATAGTACGCCAATGATCCCGGTGAAGTTGGGAAGGCAGGTTAGATGGGGGTAATAGGGGGTCCTGAGGGAACGGTTGGGGTCCTATAGAAATAACACCCGATTCTTTATTTTTGTCTAGAGCTTCGCACTAATTTTGTCATACAAACACCCGATTCATAAAAAATCGACATAAGTCTAACATGAATAAATTAGTAACATGCAAATTTCACATAGCAACATAATCAACCCACGCTATGAAAATTATTTTTACCTCACTATAAAACGCTAGCGAATGTTACAAAACAGATGTAGCGCAAATGCTCGTACAATGATATAAATTAATAAAGCAAATGAACATAAGTCTAACACGAATAATTAGGAACAGTCCACACTATAAACCCACGCTTAAAAATTACTCGATTATGTTTATCAGGTTTTCAAAACACAAACAGTGAAACAACATGAAAATATTTTTCAAATGTAAACGTTAGGATCTCAAAGTCTTTCGCCTGGCAATGTTTCAAAACCGAGTAATTGACATTGTCAATATACACAGCAAATCACCACAATCAATCTACTATATACGGTATAAATCAAAGTCTTTCTCCGGGCAATGTTTTTAAAACCAAGTAATTAACATTATCAATATACACAGCAAATCACCACAATCAATATACTATATACGGTATAAAAATTGAATTTCATACCTTCGTTGACGACTGTAGAAGCTCCTGAAAAGGGAGAAAAAATGTATTAGTGTGATTTTAACTCAAATTATTACACAGCATATATACTCTCTTACCTTCGTTAACGCGTGTCGAAGATGATGGTGGTTCTTAAAAGAAAAAATATATGTGTATAAATACAAAGTTAGTAATCAAAATATTTTCATTTATACATACCTGGTTCATCAGTTCTTTGCCTTTTTGTTCGCCCGGTCGGCGTCTTCGTACGTTTCCCACGGCCAACTTGATGGACTTCGCGTCGATGGGTTTGGAATGGAAATATATTTCGAAATACTTCACCACATACATTACAAGTATATTCCCGTTCCGCGCCACGGCGCTCGTGCATTTTCATGTGGCGGCTCAAATTATCCTGTAATTATAAAGAACATGAAGTATAATACTATAGAGAACAGCGTATATCTACACAATGTCTATACATATACCTAATACAGTTTATATATTAATACAAATCTCTACAAACCTTTCGATCAAATTTCTTATGACATCTTGCACATTCGTGCCCCCTCTCGCTGTGGGATTTCTCATGGCGTTTCAACGTATCGGAGGTTGCAAAGGATTTTTCACACCGTTCACAAGGAAATGACTTCTCACTAGTATGTACTCGTTTCATATGGCGCTTGAGACTATCAGGCCGTGCGAACACTTTACCACACTCAATACAACAATTGCCCGACTTTTCCGCGGTTGGCTCCTGCCAGTCGTCCCATTCAGCGAGAATCTGCTCTTGAGTTCCGGGTGACCAAGAAAATGTGTCCACGGCACAAAGCTGGCGATTGACGTCTTCATTTTCCAACTCTGCCATGAAATGGTCTCTCCTACAAAATATAGAAGTCGATTACATACACAAAAATCTGGATATTATATTAATTTTCAGTTTAAATTAAACTTACCAAATATTCTCTCGATGTTGTTGTGCCATTCTCTTCCAAGTACTTCTCTCCGAATATAAATTTCTCCAAAAGACCTCCAGTAAGAGCGTTGTCAAATGCAGAACTATGCTTGTTACAAGACGCTTGTCGATTTTATACAGACGCTCGTTAAATCAAGCAACCAATCATAGTAAGCCAACATTAATCCCTCCATTGTATCATACACGTGTGGAGGACGCTAAAAAATGTTTAGTCAGCAAGTTTCAACCGATCTTGTTTAAACCTGCCCGCGTGACGTCATTGCATATAATTATGACGTATGTTAATGAGTGACGTCATTACTCCTCCTCAATTGGACGAGTATTAATTATAAATGAGGTGGTGGATACCAACCACCTCAAAACTCCACCACCTCACACCCCACCACCTCACACCACCTCATCCACCACCTCAAAAATCCGGATCGAAAACCACCTACTATACTACTCCCACTCCCTACAGTCGTGGCACTGTTTGTCAAAAATCGTTGCCTAGGTTTCCTCGGTCATTCCAAAACGTAATTGTCGAGCCGGAATAATGTTCGAACACGTTTTCCATGTTTTCCATGGTTTTTGTTTCATCATGGAAAACTTTGTCCATAAAATTTAGTCATCATCCTCGCTATTGCTGGACACGTAGTCCCTTCCCATGCACAATTCAAAACTTCCACCGGTTTTTCCAAACAAATCAGGTCAAACTGCGGCGTGTTGAAAGGACAACAATTACAGAAAGTTCACGTCAAATTTCTTCGGTATGGTTACGCCAATGCTAATCCTACCCTTTGCAAAAATAGATGCTTACTTGAACTTGAAACCAATATAAATATAGACTTAAGTAATATAGATACTTGGTTATGTGCTAATAGGTTATCACTTAATGTTGAAAAATCAAACTTTCTTATATTTCATCCTTACCAAAAAAATATACTAACAGACATAAAACTTTCGGTAAGAAATAAAGTCATTAAACAAGTAGATCACATAAAGTATCCTGGTGTTTTATTCGATCCTCATTTAACTTGGAAAAAACAAATTACGTTCATTTCAAAAAAGATTAAAAGAAGTATAGGAATTTTGTCTAAACTTAGATATTATGTAGATAGCAACATTCTGGTTAATTTATATCATGCTTTAATTTACCGTTTTATAACATACGGTTTAATCATATGGGGTAATGTTTATTCATCAACTGTCAAACCTTTAATTATACTCCAAAAAAAGGTTTTGCGTATTATAACTTTCTCTAAATTTGATGCCCACTCTAGCTCACTTTTCAAACAGTTGAATATTATTAAGTTGACTGATCTTCTAAATCTACACGTGGTTCTTTTCATGTACAAATATCATAACAACTTGTTGCCACCAACGTTCAACAATTTCTTTACTCCTGTGTGCAATGTTCATTCTCAAAATACGAGGCTTGCTTCTAAATTAACATATATACTACCAAAAGCAAGAACAAATTTCGGAATTTTCAATATCAAATATCAAGGGGCTAAAATTTGGAATTCTTTACATGAATCATATAAAGACTTGCCGATTTCTCAAATTAAATATAAAATTAGAATCGATTTTCTTGGAAAGTATTGATTCAGTTTCCAACTCCAACTTTTTCTATACGTTATCGGGAGTCATGCAGGACTCCTTTCTCGATATTTTAAATATATTTGATATAGAACTATATATTGTCAATCTTCATAATTTTTTCGTCCTTTATTTGGTTTCCTGATATTTATATAGCCCTGTGGTTATTTCAGGGAGCCAGCTCTCTTTCAAATCTTCTCAAAAATTACAAAACAATTAGTCACAGATCACAAATATATTTTATTAATAATAATAATGTTAACTATAATTTAAATAATTTCTTTGTGTATATAAATTGCAATTTGAAAGGAGCAAATAAATCTTGTATCTTGTTTTACCCGTAATGTCGACGTCCTCATCCCGAACAAGACAGCAATGGGTAAAACCACTGTAGTTCACCTCCACGATCATATCATCATCGATCATCTGCGAAATACGAAACGTGTTTTCCGGACGCGCAAAGCTAAGTTGAACATCGCGACTTTCCATCGTTAATCGCTTTATTATACAAGAAATTGATTTACAAAACACATTAAAAACTATATCACGAGTGCCCCAAGCTCAAAAGAAACCACCACGATTTCATCCAACGTTTCCTCCTCTTCCATCCTTTCCGGGAACCCAAACTCCTCGTCCTTCCACATCTTTTTGTTCATGTAATTAATCTCCTCACAGTTCTCCTCCTGCAGCGCCCAGGGAACGACGCTTCTGTCACCTTCAAAGTCCGTGGGCCAACCCAAACGGATCCTGTCCTTTGGACTTTCGAGCCAGCAGCCAGTTAACTGGACGAATTCGCAAACAGTAATAAAAATAATAATACCCATTAAACCTCCAAAAACGTAGTCCACACCCCGAATTTCGGCGTTTCGACTCATCCATCCTTTCCCAAACTTAATCCTGTGTTTCGCCACCAAACTGTCAGCGCCTCCGGTCGAGACGGTAGCCTTCAACTTCAACTTCAACTTTATTTAAAGACGTATATTAAAATATATTATTTACAAAAACAACCAGAAAAAAGTGATCTTCCAATAGGCCGTGTGATAACTTAACATTATATCAATCTACATTGTTTAAGTCTACTCTTAAAAGTTGCTACACTTCCTAGCGACTTCAGGTCAATTGGAAGAGCATTTCAAGTCTCCGTACCTCTGTAGGCCAATGATTTTTTCATAGCATTAGTATTTGGCATTGGTAATGTATAATTAAATTCTTTATGCCTACTGTTATGATTATGGACTTTTTGTGTATTGAAGAAAATATCCTGCAGGTAGTTTGGAACCATTTTATGTTTAATCTTATACATTAATGTAGCAAGTTGTTGTTCCCTTCTTGCATGCAGATCTGAAAATCCTACCTTAGAATATCTTTTGATCGCGTTTCATATCCTTCACGGGTAATAATACGAAACGCTCTATTTTGTAGACGCTCAAGTTTATCTGATAAAACTTTTTTTAGGCCACCCCAAACTTGCGAGCAATAATCAAAGTTTGATTGGATTATTTATTTATAAACAGCTATCAAAGTATTATAATCAACAATATCCCGTAGTCTTGTAAAAATGCTGAGTCCTGAGTTAACTTTTTTTGTAATTTTCTCAACTTGTGCCGACCACCATAAAGTATCATCAATCATTAGGCCAAGCAACTTGGTCGCATTAACTTATTTAATCTCTTTGCCTCACACACAAATTGAGGGTTCTTGGACTATTTGGCCAAGTCGCTTATTGCTACCTATAACCATGAATTCTGTTTTTTATTGTTCAAAGGTAATTTTTTAGCTGACATCCAAGTCGAAAATTTATTAAATCTGGGTTAAGATTCTCTAAGATCACATTGATATCGCTGTTAGATGTTGCAATTCTAGTGTCATCGGCAAACATGTCTAGTCTAGTGTGTCTTAAACATTTTGGAAAATCATTAATATAGATAAAAAAACAATAGTGGGCCTAACCCCGAGCTTTGCGGTATTCCGTTCTTCACGGTTAGGTGTCTGACAGGTGACCATTTACTTGACAACATTGGATTCTGTCTGATAGATATGATCGCAACCAACAGAGTGCCATGCCTTTTATGCCATAAATTTTTAATTTTTTTAGAAGAATGTCGTGGTCAACTGTAATAAAGGCCTTTCTTAAAGCGGCAGTGTCACCCGCTGCGCATCCGTTCTGCGCATAACAAACCGATTTTTGGAATATGTCGGAAAAGGTCGGAATCACAACATTCCGACTATAAAAATGTGCATATATTCACATTTTCGGCGGCGGAAAAGACCAAATAATTGCTTCATTTCACACAGGTTAACAATTATAGTTGTAAAAGTTCATGTGCCACCAAAAGAAACGAGAACAGTAACCGAGGTTGCCCGCGTAAGGCAAATATTAAAGAACGTTGTGCATTCTGCCAGCTGCAAGTGTGGAGAACTCGCAAAACTCCTCAGTCTCCTTGCAAGAATAGGGTATGTGTGCGAATCAAATGTACTTGACGGTATCTTTTATTTGTGTTTGCATATTATACCACATTATATTTACTGTTTATCCTACTTTGTTGTAGGAGAACGTTTGCGAAAGTACCATGTAGTGCATGTACTTCGTGGCCTCACACAGCGTCCAACTGTCAATACTGAGAAAACGATGATACTGTAAGGTTTGTGAATTTCTAATACATCTTATTAAATTGTTTAAAACGTTTTTAAAATGAGGTATATTAAACATGTTTGAAGATGCGGTACAGTCCGTATGTAAACAAAGGCTTTGTTTACATTTCAGTATCCAAAATACTGAATTTTATTGGACGACTATTTATATTTTCATGATTCTAGAGTATAATACATCAAGACACAACGATCAATCTTTGCAGGAATATAAAATGAAATAAAAACCTAAATAAACTGTTTGTATAATAAAAAGAGGCCTCCTGTGAGCAGATGCACAGATCTGACTGTACTGCATCTTTAAGTTGAATAACTTTGGCTGAAACTGTTGAATGGTGATACCAGGGGCAAAACTAGCCCCCTTTTAATTGGGTGGTGTCTGCTAGAATTTCCCTGCGAAAGTCGATGATGCCCTCCAGCAAAAATTTTTTTGGCCGCTATTTCTCCCAAAAATGTTGGCGAGTGGGGGGGAGGTAGAAAAATTTGGGGGGGAGGTCGGTTTCCGGACATTCAAAAAAAGGGGCGAAAACATTTTTCGGACATAAACCAATTCAATTATGCAACAAAATATTTTTTCGGACAAATTCCTGTTAAAACATGCATGAAACCCTTATTTTTTTTACCAATATCTGTAAAATTTAGGTCTATAAATTCTATTCAATTCCCTCTGGAAGCCACTGAATAACTCTACATTATATCATTTAAATTTTTTCATTGCCCTGCCAATCCAGATGATTTGTACTTTTGCCCCCCCCCTCAAGTTTCATCCCTGGGTGATACAGTATAAAGTCTAATTGGGAAGTGATGGCACAGACTGAAATTTGAAACGGGAAATAATTTCGCAAAGGCAGATTGCCGACCTGTCAGGACATCATGTCAGGGCGGCAGATTAACATGCTGTAGACCTGTTTGCTGATGGCAAATTGTTGCTGATCTGATTTTTCCTATTTCAGATGGCCTGAATATTAGCCAAATGACACATAATTATATATTTATATAAGTGAAATATCCTAACATTTTGTATAATAGCTATTTAATTTAGTAAATAAAAATAACCAACCCCTTAACCTTCTAATTGAAGCTAATTGCAATGCATATGGGGCTTGTGCATGTGAACCGTGTATCAGGCCATTTTGTTGTTCTCACCAAAAGCTTTGCTTTGATATCAAAGCGAGGCTTTGTGATGGAAAAAATAGCATGACTTAAACCCATACAAGACCAATTATCTTGATTTGATGCTAGAAATTAGTAAAGCTGTTGGATAGTCATTTCAATTAGAAGCCTAAGGAAGAGGAATAAGGACTACGGGTTATGTTCACACATGGGCTCGGCACGGATATTTGGGCAAAGGGAATCGCAGTGTTTTCCCCTCTTGTGTAGTCCTCAAAATAAGACTTTTGACTGAAGTTTATATGTGATACAGAGAATAATAATATTCATGAACCTTTGGTAAACTTTCTAAAGCAAAGGGAATTTGATTTTAATAATTTATATTCTAATTTATGAACCTATGTATATAGTAAGTAATAAAGATTTTTTATATTGTGTACAAAATTGGAATGTGTCACTGTTACATCAGTTATGGCAAAAATCAGTATTTTCGTTTTGGTATGTCCACACCATTGCTGGTGTGATATATGTTGCTGGTGTGATATATGTGCAACAGTGGGGAGCAATGTTGCATTTAAGGAAACATGGCAGGTGACACAACCATCATCATGCAGTCAATCTGTTGCTCGTTGGATAACCTTTGAAATGAGAACTGGAATGCACTCGAATCCTTTTTCAACTTTCACACTTTTCACATCCTGCCTGGTCCTTCTGTTGTTGGAAAGGCTCATGACTTTGTACAGGTGACTCAACACGAGAAAGGGTTTGTCATCTGGCCTTTATTTTTAATGGTGTAGATGTTTGGGGTTCTGAAAGCAGGAAATATGAAATATTATACAGCACTAATACTTGTGGTCAATGCTGTAAATTAATATACAAATATAAACCAATTCTTTTTACAATTTTTGACACAATTTTTCTGTCTATATACCTTGCAAAATCTTATTTTGAAACTGAATATTAATATTACTCCCATTACAAAGCACATCCTATATAAAAGTGAATGTCCTCTTCATACCTTGGCTGATGTTTGCTTGTTCTTCAAACCATATGAGACTCATTGTGTTCTACTTCCGTTGTCAAGACAGGACTCAGTTGCCACTTGCCACCAGAAAGGTCCAGAATCGATGTGCTTGAATTTCGTCGTTGTTTTGGTAGTATTTTTGCAGACGCTGATTCCCCTAAATACAAAGCAAAATAAATTGCACATTAGGCTCGTTTACTCTTCGAAATATATTGAAAATCATATTGTAAACCTACCTGCGGCAAAATTCCAATGACAACAGATGTGCAGCAAAGTTAGTGTCATTTGAATGTTCATATTCACCACTTATTTTGGCCTCTTGTCACGTATCAAATGTCTTATCACTTAAATAGATCCTTCTGTGCTCTTTCTCCCATAAATTTCTGTACTCTTTTCGGCTCGAAAACACCTTTTTTCGACCAGCATTTTTCCTTGAACCCCCGTACTGAGTCAGCATGACGCCCCGGGCAGACGCCATATTGAAATTCGATACACTTGAAAAAGTTGGGTCAACTTTTTCAAGTTGATCTATGCGCAGAACGGATGCGCAGCCGGTGACACTGCCGCTTTAAATCTCAAATTACAACTCCATTTAATTGTCCTTCGTCCATGTTTTGGTATCATCTATTAGTGATATCTATTATATAATATTAGTGATAGCTGTGGTTGTTGAATGACAAGGTCTAAAGCCGTGCTGGGAATTTGTTAGTAGGTTTGAGGCTATAAGATAGTCATATATTTGGTTATGTATCAGTTTCTCCATAATCTTCGCTATAATTGAATTAACAGATATCGGTCTGTAATTTCCCATATCGTGCTTAGCTCCTGTTTTGTGTATTGGAGCTACCCTAGCGACTCTCCAATCAGATGGGAATATACCGGTAGCGAGTGATTGATTAAAAATTGATACAATTGATGGAGTAATTGCTGGAGCTGCGATTTTCAAAATTTTTGCTGAAATTCCATCGATGCCAGATGCTTTAGAGTTAACCAATCCCTGAAGTAAACCTAATATTTCTGGTTCTGTAATTTCTCTAAAACAGGTTAACTGACCTACTGAATTTTGAACGTCGCTAAGATAGCTTTCAGGAGTTACATTTGGTTGAGGTATATCATTCGAAAGCTTATCTCCCATTTCTACAAAATGCTTATTAAATGCATTTGAGATGTTTATCGGATCAGTAATTTCAACAGAATCAATTCTTACTTCTAGAAATGTATTCTCTTTTTAGACTTATTAATTAACTCGTTAATCGTTTTCCAGGTTATTTTAAGATCACCTTGGTTGTTATGTAATTTATTTTGAAAATGACTGCGGATTGTATCTTTCACTAGTTTATTATAACGATTTCTTGCATGGCGGTAGTCGGATCAGTCAGTCATAAACTTTGATAACACTGCTTTGCATTTTAAATATGTCTTCTCCCACTTTTTTAGAATAAGATCATCCGTTAACCACGGTATTTGTTTACTGGATACTTTACGTCTTTTAAGCGGGACATGTATATTTACAATCTCTAGGAATTTGTTTTTCCAAATCCTCCAAGATTTATTAGGACCAGAATGGATGAGATTCAAATTTGATAACGATGTTAGATTTCACATTTCCCTGTAGTCAGTATCCTCACACATTCTCAAAATCCAATTCATTTTTTCCAAACAGTTAAAGTACAGTTGTGTCTCGATATCCGTTCTGTTAGGCCTCAATCTTTCTGTTCACTGGACGGTTTTGTCTTTAAAATGGCAGGTTGTCCACGACAATGTCATTTAAAAAAAAATTAATTCGGAAACGCGTGTTATCTCGTTCTTTGCCGACAGCGTGACTTCCGTGCGTGGGCCCCTTCCCAACAGGAGTAAAAGCAAAACAACGTGAAGGAGATCCTTGCTCTTCCGCAACTGAAAGTAATGTTTCTTCGACACCTTCATGACGTAGGAATTAATTATCACCTCCTTCTGAACATTCTTCCGTACGTCCCTCCATCTTAGCCGGGGTATTACCAGTTAGGAAGTGGTCACCGCGATGTAGGGAACATGCACAATTTCCGAGACAGTAGAGCTGGCTTCGGTTTCCTGGCACTTTTCGGTATGCGTTCGCGATGCAGATTTGCTCTCGACTCGTCCTCGAAATCCAAAAATAATGTTGGAGTGTCTTCCTGAGCAAAACTGACGGTGCAGATTCGGTACTAATCCATCGTCTGAAATTCGGTGTTACCACAGGACTTGCATGCAGGCGTTTAGGTTGGGATTGGTAGTTTTCCGGTGCTGGCTGTCGTATTCTTTGGTGGCATAATTTCATTTTTCATTATTTCATGGCTTGTACAAGAGTTCGGACAAAATCCCGGACAAGGTTTCGGACAAGGTTCCAACCGAGGTTCAACCGTGTTCTGGCGGGTGCGGTTGGAAAACGTTTCAAATGGGGTTTTAAAAAATTTTTGTATTGGGTGGGACGGGGGTTCGGAATCGGTTGCGGCAGATTTGCGGACGAACTGCTCAGAATCCGGTTTATACCCTACAGATAAGGAAACATGATCCTCACAATGCAGTTACAAAAGGAGTAGTGTAGTCCTCGGCGATTGGCTGCAAACGACGTACCAAAACCAACATCTGCTCAATCGGGTGGAGATTCTCCAAACGATGGTTTGCAAAACTTTCGAATGGGGTGGGGAAAAAATTTGGAACAGGGTGGAGGTCCAACAGGATCGGACGAATTTTGGGACGATGGGCAAAGCTGTCCTCGAATCGGCATTTTACACTACTCACCACGATCAACTATCCGATATCTGACGTCTGCGAAAAATGCGTGCTGAAACGTAAAGTCGCATGCAGGGTGCCGCAGCGACTAACTACAAAGGAGTCTGAATTTAAAAGATTGGGTTAAACTTCATTGGCATTATTTCAAACAATTGTGGAGGAATTGAACAGAATAATACATTGCAATAAACAGTGTACAGCAGCGCCTGAACAGCCAATCTGTTTAGTTAATTAATTAGCTTGCATTAGTTTGATAAAAGTTTAGAAAAAATGAAAAATACTTATGAGATATAAATCATATAAATGGGGCTGTGAAAGACACTGTGTCATCAATAACAATCTGTTTACATGGTACTTCATATGAACGAAAGCACATAAACACGCAACAGGAGTCCATTATTTATTTTGTCATTTATTTTTATTTTTGTGTATTGTTTCAGGAGCTACTGGTTTCTTTGTGAAACATGTACAGACAGGGATGTGTATTATTGTCACAAGTAAAGTTCAGTCGACCAAGGAGGATTGGGGAAATTTAACTTTTGTGAAACTTTCTGACAACTGTTTGGATCCAGCTGCTCGGTCTCGTTTTCTTAATAATAGTGCGATGTTCAACTTGAAAAAAAAGGGATGTTTCGAGGTAGCAAAACGTTTCGTTAATTATGGTCGTATTGAAATGTTGTTTTTGCTTCTTACTCCAAATCCTTCAAATAATTGTCGTGATGTTCATGCTATAAAACAGACCTCTTGGGGAGGTTTATCTTATAACTTTAAGGCGCAGTGTACAGTCCCTAAAACAGATTCTCGACTGGCTACAGATCCAGGAATAGATCCTCACATCGGATTGAAAAATTGTGACAATGCAGAGGATAAACATTTTAATTTTGGTAAGATATCTTTACACTTTAAAAATCTTATTTGTAGTTTTCCTGTTTTCATATTTACTTTTATAATTTCTCACGCACCATTGCTGCTAAGCTAGCCTAGAGGATAGACGTAAACCATTTGAATTTAGAGTTAGGTGAATAAATGTGCATAAAAAAGTAGACCATTTTGAAAGGGCTCTCAATTTCTCAATTTCTTTGATTTTTTTTTTTAATTTTGTTTTGAGTACTTAGCCTATAGCAAGAGTTCAATTTTATTGACAGAGGAAATTTTTACGCAATAAGTCAATCAAAGACATTGCCATTACAAGATTTGATGGCAGGAAAATCTTCATTGCGGAAAGCCTAACCCGGCAGAATAAAACTATATTCAACAAGTGTCTTCAAGTCAAAACATATATATATATATATTTGCTGTGATTCGCTTTCCATACAATAGTTGCATTAACAAAACTGGGACATCAAAATAGCTTAAAGAGTGAGTATCAGGCACGTGATGCTTTGCGTGCTTACGTTTAATTACATGCTTGCGGAAGTCACTTTGCATTTCGTGCGATATCATACGAAATAAAGCAGTTGTTCACATTGTTGTGTGAAATAAAGTGATTCCAGTACGATGTCTGGATCAGAATCGGACCCAGATTTAGCTTTGGAGCGTTACGATTTAGAGGACGTTCTAAATGCGTACGGGTCTCCAGTTTGTATATCGCAAAGAGAAGAACTAACCGGTGTCGAAGCCGCAGCGATTGAACCCTTGAATGAACCACCTTTGGCCGCCGACGATGATAGAACACAGGTTAGTTTACCTTATTTTCACCAGCTGTTTCAGTAACAAATAACTGTATACTTGGAGTCTTGTATTTACGCAACAAATTCCTGTTAATTTCAGTGGTGTAGCTGCAAAAATAAGTGTAGCAAGCGAAGCGGCAGAAAGAAGCGAGGTTGCCCATGCCGAGATGAAGGTGCCAAATGGACAGAAAGATGTTCATGTGGAACTAAAACGGCTAATTGCAAAAACAAGCCACAGCAACAGGGAACAGTTGCCTCCGCAAATGCAGGATAAAACGCATTTAGACGTCACGAGATCGCAGTCAACGAAGCAAAAAAATAGATTACGGTGAGCACGTGCATTTTTTATCTCAGAGTTACAATATTGTAAGATTTCTCACAAGCATAAAGTGTCTGAATACTTATGAAGCATATGAATTTTTTACGGCGATCGAACCCGCAACGTTGTGAAGCCACAGTAGATATATGCCTGTATGATATTGCAATCTAATTTACTTATACCTTTTGTAGCCTCAAAAATGTTGCAGTTGCACGTTTTGTGCTTGAAGAAACACATTTTCAACCGATAATTTTTGTTTTAAGAGCTGGTTGTCTGGTGTTATATTATTACAGATTACCTTTGTTCTCGCAGTATGCATACTGAATACGTTTATACCTTTGAACCTGGGATATGGTTTTGGAATATAATTGAATATTTCAGCAAGGAATATATCAGCTTATATGATTGTATGAAATCTGGTATAGTAGAACTTCTATCCATTTAATTTATGCAAAAGTATGTAACCATGCAAATATAAATTGCTTTTGTATTTTCAGGAATTCATCACAACATTGACTGTTGATCAAAAGGACAAAATACTACTGGATCGTTTGGCCAATGGAAAGAGTAGTCTAGTTACGCCAAAAATTTAGCGGAATTCGGCGGAGTCTCCCCATGAATTCCCAGACACAAGGCCACCCAGGTGTAAATGTGGTGTATGTCGGCCTAGGCCTACTGATGAAGAAAGGAAGTGTTGTGGTAAATCAGGTGTTTAACATCATATGTAACATTCAAGAACACCTGTACAGACAGAGAGGTTTTGGTCATGCCCTTCAGATCAAGGTGTGACATTATGGCTGAGGAACCAGATCACTCAAGAAATGCGAACTGAAAGGCTGCATATCGCCAGTACATTCTCTGGCGATACAAAAAGGTGGGAAAGGATATTCTTCCAGAAAATCTGACATTTTATAATTTTACCGCGATTTTGAATTACCTGCGAAATATCTGCACGCAGCACTGTACCACTGGCATGCAATTGTCGATTCAACTCGAAACAAACCCACAAAATCTCGCAAATCTCTCTGTTTTTCGGAAGTGAGGAACTGGGAACAAGCCTGCAAGTAAACAAGAAACATAGCCGCTCGAAACAGCTTGAAACAGTATATTGACTTCTTCTATTCGGCTTTAAGGATGCCTTATTGGCGGCATGCATAATCCGTAAAAAGGTAACATTTTAAACGATTTCGGAACCGGTTTGTCATGGAAAAATCAACAATTTTTTTTAGCTATATTAATAGTTTCAACATAGCCAAATACAGTGCGAAGTCCGCAGTTTGCATCTTCTGAAAGGATGTCGGCTAACTCGACGGAGTTTTATCTCATGTATATTAAGATTACTATAGATTACAAGTAGTGTGTAATGAGGTGTTCTGGCTACTTTTCGTAATTGCGCCCAGTTTGCCGCAAATTAGGCCAAGCATGCCCAAAAGGGGAATTCCCTTTTCCCAATTTACTTCCTAGAATTTCGCTTTCCTGCAAAGAAACTATGACGGCACTTCCGGTTTCGATGAAGTCATTTCCGGTTTCCTAAAAATACCACAATCCCTTTCGCACCTCTTGGAACCATCCGTCCCCCGAAATCTCTGCCCCCTCTCGCGCACCATCACCTCCAACCCTCTTCCCCCAGGCCTCCACCCCGCGCACCTGTTGGAGTTTTCCTAAATTCTTAGTGAGGTCTTTTCAAAGTCTTTGTGAGGGCTTCCCAGAGTCTTCCCAAAGTCTTCCCACCGGCAAACGGTTTAAAGGTAATACTTTTCTATATAATAAAGGTACCATGTCTATTACCAGAGTATAATATTCTCCGAAAATTCGTTCGCATTTGAGGATTCCGTCAGGAACAGGTTCGGGTCTAAAAAGATCGGACTTGCGGCGGAAGACGGTGGACCTCTCCTACTCTAGCTGGAAAACTGCCTGGCCTATGCAATTAACAAAACAACAAGTTCGGAAAGGACAATTATACCATTCCGTTAGCAGTCGGAACACATACGGAATTTGTATCTGCTCTGGTAACGCTGGAGAAGAAGTGTGCCTCGGTCGTTTGAAAACCCGACATCAATGTGATGAGATGTTTCTATCGGGGTGGAACGCAGCCGGTTCTGTATGCGAAAATTGACCAGAGTACAGCGATGTACAGGGAGGACGGGAGAGGGAACAGAAGTCCGATGAAGGAGCGCGACAGACACTTCTATCTGGATCCTTTGATTAGGGTTTCGAGTATACACCTATCCGGAAATATGGTTTCCGTTCAGGTCAAGCCTCAGGAGGCAAAGTATCTGGGGGAAAACGTGGTGGAAACTGGAAGAGGCTTCTGTAGATCCGTTAGAATTTTAATGTTCCTACAAATATTAAAATTGGTTCGTTCGGATTTCTACTGCCTCAGGTCCTTATGTCCGATTGCCATGGTGTGTTTTCCGTCCACACAAATCACACGTTTGTCGTAGTTTGCAGATAACCCGACCTTGCTGACGGACTCAGAATACATAGTCTGATGGTAACTCCGAAGTCCGTTCATTTCCACCATGTGCTTTTTTCCTGGATTCTTCATGCAGTTGACGTAGTCGTCGAAGGTGAGTCCACCCTTAACGACATATCCTCGGACACCCTTTGCCTTCTTTTCCTCTGGCCCATCGCTCATCCTGAATGCGTACATCTTTGCTCGGATGACACACGCATCGCTTATCTCTTTTCCACCGGTTTCGTTTTTCATGAAACCGAGCTCCATTTTGTTGTCGCAGAAGTACATCAGATGGTCCTCCTTGTAGTTGCTGTGATCGAAGTACTTGAGATGATCACCTATTTTAAGGATGTCCACATCCACGTCGTCCGTCTCAATATGTACGAACAAACTGTCTGTGTCCGTCATAATTAGTTTGACCCTATCACCCCATGTGGGCTTTGCGTAGTTGTACCAAAAGTCATACATCACAATTTTGGACAAGTCCAAAATGGCAGCTCCCAAATAAATGGGTTTGTCCAGCATCACGACCGATCTCCGCATTCTCACGGAGGTTAAGTTCTCCGAGATGATGTTGAAGGACTGGTAGTTTGTCTTTCTAGCCAGATTGTTGATCTTCTTCTTCGAAGTTGCCATCCGCACATCCACACGGTTTTGGACGCTCTCCATCGTCTTACCGAATACCGCATTGTTCATAAGCTTGAAAAAGTTCTTTTCCGACTTACTTTTCACCTTCTTACGTTCCTCCGTGTTCTTTGCAATATAATGTTTCAGCCAGTCGTCCTGATCAAATTCTATTCCGCGATGTATCACTTAATTTTTAACCCTAGTTTAAGGTAAAACGTCAAGGCCTTGTGATGGACGATGTACATTTCCTTAGCACTTAGGCTGCAGATCAGCTTGTCCACCATTCCAGTCTTCATCCTTTCAGGCCCTAAGGGATAGTCGTTGTGCAGGTCGTGAAGATCTTTTGGATACTTCAGATCCACTTCCAGGAAGCATGGATAGTCCAAAGAGTACATTGACTGCATGAAGAAGCTGGACGAAACATGTCTTCCTCCCAAGGAGGACTTTTTCTCATCGTTGACGAACGAGGGACTTTTTAATGCCATGGCCTATGCCGGAGCCGGATTTCTTTTCTTGAAATTAAATAGACAAGGATACAAGGAAGAAGTGAAAAGATATAACCAAGCATTGGAAAAACTTGCGAAAGCAAATGAAAAATTTTATGAATCCGAATTAAAGCGGACGAACGACGAAGCTCGACGTCGAGCAGAGATCGTGGATGCTAACAAGGACATCGAGGAAACAAACAGAGCGCTGGAAGATTTAAGAAATTTTACGAGACTTATGGATGACTCGACATCACAGCGCAGACCGAAATTGGAAGATTATTATCAATCGTTGGACGAAATGAAAACGTATGCGATGATGACGATGGACGTTTTGGGGGGTGGTGGTGCCTACGGTCTATGTTGTCGGGAGGAAGAAATTTATCTTCGTAGTTCTTGTTCTATTTGTTGTATTTCCGGCAGAATCTATATCTTCGAACTCAACACCTAAAATCAGCTGTACGTATAAATTTCCGGAATTATTTAGGACAATACATGTAACCTGAATAGATCTTTTCACTTAAACGACTCTAGAAGGAAACCGCAAAGTGGCGTTCCGGTTATTTTCTGTTTGGTTGCAAATCCAAGCGTTTTACCGTTATGTATAGTCGATCATACGACTACAATATGCATCCATGAAAAGTTGTGTATCCCCAAGTATAACACTTAGTAAAACCCACCTATACTAACAGATTGTGCATTTGGATACATAAACATGCAGCCATGCCGTACCAGAAATACTAGCAAACACAACCTGGAAAAACACTATAATGTTTCAAGTTATCATACATTTACTACAGTATATACTCCAGCTAGATATACTCCCTTTCTACTCTTTCTGTGCACTTATAATACCGGCCCGGGAATGGAATTTGCACTATTTGTAGATGCAAGCAATAATTTGACTTTCATCCATCAGGGGCGGATCCAGGGGGTATCGAGTGTAGCTCAAGATACGGTCAGATTTTTCCGATTGTGCATACTAAAATAGTTTTGGGGGAAAATTCAATATTAATATATTTTCACGCAATTCATTTCTGTTTACAAAAGTAGTGAAAATTTGAGTTTACTAAGATGAACGAGGGCAAATTCTTTCGTAAATTTTTAAATTTACAACTCTAAATGTAACATTAGACGTGTTTTTAAAGCATTGAATTACTTTCGACGAAGATGAGCCGAGAGCTTTCCGAAGGCATAACGCGACGTTACGTAACCCGATCGGGAAAATGCTTTCAAATGCGTCTGCGGTGTTCTGATACGGTCCGCGGTTCAAATGTTACTAAAAATAGTAACTTAATGAGGTATTTGGATACCTTGGAGGGTATCCAGCCAATCACAGGACGTGTATCTATGACGTCGGATACCCTCCGATACTGTGGCTGTATTTTGATTGCGCAAGAAATTAAATAATCGTGACCGCTCGGAAACTTCGTCTCGTATTGCTAACAGCCGCATTTCATCTAACGTAACTGAGTGAGTTAGTGATGGCCTTACATAATTTCAGAAGACGTCCTTGAAATAACACTTTATAAATAGTGTATTGGATGCCAATTACAACAAGACTATTACGAAAAGGATATGTCCGAAGTTATGTTCGGCGAAAGGTATGGCTAGTTTACATTGTTCGAGAAAAGAGTAATATAGTGAAATATATGATATTGCTTGACCTCTCAAAGTTCATAAATCGCTATATTGACTAAAACTATCGTTAGGAATTAGGAGCTATTCTTTCAATGAACCGAACGGTAGTATTTTTGTTTTCATAGCATTCGCCTAACCGAAGATATTAATCTGTAAAGTCATATTGCGGCATTGCGCGTGCAATATGTTATTAATTTAAATAGGGACCGGCCGAGAATATTAATATACTCAGTCGCGAAAGCCGACTTTTCTATGTCAAAACGCCCCAGGCCACGTTTCATGAAACAGAAACTTGAACACTGATACCAAGAAGAGTTATTGTGTGTTTTTTTGTTACTTTGTGTTTAAAATATAACCTTGTTAAGGCCAAATTTTAGGCCAGAATCTTGGGCTCAGAACGCAGGAAATGGCATTTCCGGGGTTCAAATTTCAAAAAAATTCCGGGGGGGCATGCCCCCGGACCCCCCTAGTTATGCGAGACCTAGGAATATAATACGGTCACATTTTAAGCTAGATCCGCCCCTGTCCATGACTAAATCATAACAAATAATCTGCATACATAAGTTGCTTTATAGGTCGGTTTAGGTCTCATTAGCACATATTCACTAACATAACCAATCAGATTTTGGATTTTGACGAAAGAATTGCAAAAATAAATATAAGTCCGCTTTCGTCCTTAGATGCAGGTCAACTATTGGTCGCTGGTTCATACACATGGTAGCTTGTTTTATCATTTTGATTAACAAATGGTGGAATTTCAGACTGCCAGCGATGGTAGCGAACCATTACAGAAAACGTGGGGTGGACTTGATCAAATTCCCTGACCAAGGTCAAGTTTAGCTATTGACTGGACTCGACTTAAACCAGTGAATCGACTCGAAGGAAGCGCTGACTCGACTCGATCAGAAACTGAAATGACTCGACTCATGACTCGACAGCTGAGTGACTCGACTCGACTCGTGACTCAACCTGTAGGTGACTCGTTACAACACTGGGCAACCATTACGCTTTATCTACAAACCAAATCTTTATCTTGCAAAAAAAAACCATTACGCGTAATGAACTTTTCTGATTACAAATGAATTACACAAATCCTCTCTTTTTATACGTTTAAGTATTGTGAAGCTTAATATGATCTTATTTTTTTAGCACAATGCCTTATTCATGTTTGATTATTATACTGGAAGCGTCCCACAAACATTTCAATTGTTTTTCTTTCCAATTAGCCAAAAATATAGTTAAAACACCAGACGTGCTTCAAGATCATCTCATACTCTTTCCCTAAAATAAGAACAAACTACGGCAAATTTAATATTAGATTTGATGGCCCAAAGACGTGGAACGATAAATAAATAAAGATATTAAAAGTCTGGAATATCCAAACTATTGCACTCTTATTCTAAACTATTGCAGTCTTATTCAATTATGTAATTTTTAAATTTTTTTTGTCCTGTTAGCGATTTCTTGTTGTAAATATATAGCTATTCAATTTATTGTTACTAGCTATTTGTCTTGTTTGTTCAGTGTCTTGGTTGTCACAGTTATCTTGTAGCTACCTACTACTATGTTTCAATTGTTTCTTCTTCTCAATATGAAAATAGCTGGGTAATAGCTGTTATCGTAATTGAATACGCCACTGCGGCGACCAGCGGTATCTCAGTGGAAGTACGGACGAAAATGAGGCTAAAGGGTAAAAAAAGACAAAACATGACCCTATAGCCTCGTTTCGATGTTAAAATAATGCAGATACCGCTGGTCCGTAGCATAGACGTATTCAATTACGATAACAGCTATTATGGTACTAATAGGCCGTGGGCTGTTGGCCAAAATTATTTCGTTTTGTGGAACCCATGTAGGAAATACTTGGTATGGCGTTTATTTGAAAGGCATAGAGGTACGTCACTACCAAAAAAAGTTCCCAAGTAAAAAGTTGCCCAATACCGAGAAAATGGGTGATCAATGATTATCCTCTATTTGTATTACAGTAAAAAATGGGCATTTTATAATTCAATTACAATAAAAATGACTTGCATCATCGGTAAACGTACAAAAAACTGCATATAAGACTTTTAAACAGTTTTTTGATTTTTCAAATGGCCTTTGAGCTATTGCTGTTTTAAATGTGAAAACAGGTCAAAAACGCGTTTTTGACAGCGTATAACTCGAAAACAATTTTAGGTATGAAAAAACTGTTTAAATGTCTTATATGTAGGTTTTTGTACGCTTTCTGATGAGGCAAGTCATTTTTGTTGTAATTGAATGCCAAATTTCACATTTTCATGCTGTAATACAATTTAATTGAGGATAATCACTGATCACCCATTTTCTCGGTGTTGGGCAAGTTTTTTGCTTGGGAACTTTTTGTGGCAATTACGCATCTATGGTTCTACTATGAATTGCACTATAGAAAATCTATTTCTCAGGGGGGTGCCACGAAATTGCTTTTCTAGGCACTTTTTCGCACAACAGCCCACGACCTATAATTGATAAATGAATCTGATTATAAATATATATCATGTAGAATAAATTAACAAAAATGTTTTGTAAAGATAAATTTTTATTTCCAGAGCGTGGGGGTGTGGGGGTTTAAGATCTCTTGAAAAGTTTAAAACGTATTTCGAGTTCATGGGCGAAAACATGGCCAGAAATGGAGTCCTACATGGCTGCCAAGCATGCGCATTTTGCCTCAAATGATATTCAAAATGGCGTCTTCTTATCCCCGAGCCGACGGCGCGAAGCACCGTGCGAGGGTACTAATTCCACCCGGCTATTTACACCCGGGGAAACGAAAGCATTAGCGAAGTCTAAAGTTCATCAATCATCGCGGGCGCTCACCAACGAGCGACGATCTTGAGTGGGTGGTCATCCTCAGTTATTTCAAAAATATGGCAAGCAAGATTTCAATTTTAAAAGACATATATTTTGAAAATCGTTTCATATACAACAAGCTTGAAGCAATTTTGTTTGAAGAAATGAGAAGAATTGGTTTACTACGGGAAATCGGTAAATATACGGCAAGTTTGCTTTGAATATTTTTAAAATGTTTACGAATTTTGTCGCTTTAACTTTTTACGTAATAAAAAACATAAACTATAGAAGCTCTAAATTTCATAAATTACCGTTTAATTTGAGAAAAAATCTTAAAATGTAAAAGCGAGCAAATTGATTTGAAGACTGAACTGAAATTACCTATCAATTTGTTTTACTTGTATTAAACTTATCATGTTTTGTTAAGTAAAAACAGTTTATCGGCAAAATGTAGTTTACTTGAATGAACATTTCAAAACATTTTACGAAGCGTTTCAAGTTAAATTTTACATTAAATCAAAGCTCACAAAATACAAAATAATATATATACCTACAGTATATATTTCGGAAATTTATCGTTGTATAGATAAAAGTACGAATCTTTCAACTATTTTGCAGTTTTGTACAAAATATATGAAAATTAAAATTTAAGAATATCGTGTTGTCATGGCAACAATTGAGCGCGAGCCTGCGTTCAGTGCTGGTCATTTCTGAATACTTCATGTTTAATGTATAGCAATATTGGCGAGGGGTAACTGCATGCATTTATTTCTAGTCTAGTATTAAATACTCGCAGTTTTAATACAGCATCAGGCTTTGGCATACTCACATGTGCTAAAAATGTGAATCTTACCGGTAATATTGTCCTTTTAGATCCACAACAGGCACAGCAAAAATGCACCGTCTTCCTCGACTTTTTAAAACAGGCATAATTGATGAAAAAATCAAGATTTACAGTTCACAAACTAAACCAAAATATTTTGTATTTGTGAAAAAAAAGAGGGGGTGAAAGATATTGTTTAAAGCATAGGATCGCGGTTGGTCAGTGGTAATTACCATAAGAAATAAGAACCAGTAGTCATAGCAATGGCGTAAGATCCGCCATGTTTTTGACTTCACTTGAATGACTGGCGGAAAGATAGGAGCAGCTCCTCCAGTAATATTATAGCTCAGTGATCTGGAGTGGATGGTCATCCAACCTCGTTCCCAGGGCTTCAGTGTGAGGACGAGGCGAGACACGAGGAAGCCTTGATCCGTGCCGGTCACGTGACGTCAAAAAATGGCAGTATTTGACAGCTACTCGTCAAGGAGTGGCGAGATATTCTTTAATGAAATATACAAGTCATCGAAAGAAATAAATAGCCAAAAGACTTCTCAATCGATATTATTTTTGTGTAGAGCGAAGTTTGGTACGAATCAGCTAAAATCTATGAAGATCCCGTCTATGTTTTCTAGGATATACCAATATTTCTGGAGATTTTCAACTGCAGGCAAAGCTGCATCCAAGCTGCATCTAGGCGTCTCCATGCAAGTGGTGATTCACACGAAATTTCCTTTCTCTCGTCTTGAACAATATGGCTATTGCTATAATTAATATTTAGTTTAAATATGCTCTTATAGATCTGACTTAGTTCAATATAAATAAACACAAATATAAAACCTCGCGTAACCTGTTTACGTTGTACAGGAATATACGGATTCGCTTGTTTCGCCGGACACCAACACTTGCCGTTCAGGAGCAATGCTTGCCTACAAATTTTATCCCCTTCACAATCTTTGTTTTATTTTATCGTATAGTCGCAATTTTCAAGTATTCGGGGTATTCTGGAACTGTGAAACTCGGTGGCGTGACGAATCTTGTAGGGACTACATCGGCCAAGGCGTAGAGCTATTTAGTAAACAGGGCCTAAATTAATTAAGTAGTTTCATTTAATTGTTTGTCTTGCTTTTATTTGTCAGTACAAAATATTGGAAATTAAAATATTACTATACAATGCAATATACGCGTAGTATTTCATCAGACATCTGCACTACATTATAAATACTGTACAGGGAAAACTACGGCTCAAATAATAGTAGACGTTTCTTGTTTTGTCAGGCTCACGTCTCAGCTCACGTCGACACGGCTTTTGAGTTTTGTAACCGGCCGAGGCGAAAGTAAATCATGCAGTCGGGAAAACGTCACATTTTGAAAGATTATTTTGCAAATCAAACTCGTACACATAAGAATCATAAAAATACAAATGTTGAATTGTTATTGTCAACTGTCAAGTTCAGTTATTTTTAGACAATATGGTGTTAGCCAATCAGAATGCAAAATTGACCGGCCCGGACCAGGGCTTCCTCGTGTCTCGCCTCGTCCTCACACTGAAGCCCTGGGAACGAGGTTGGGTGGTCATCCTCACTGATCTCAAAAATATGGCTGAAATACTTGTAGGAGTGGGATAGGCAAGATTTCACTTTTAAACGACATATATTTAGAAAATCGTTTCATATACAACAGCCTTGAAGCAATTTTGTATGAAGAAATGAGAAGAATTGATTTACTGTGGGAAATCGTGAAATATACGGCAAGTTTGCTTAGAATATTTAATGTTTACGAATTTTGTTGCTTTATAAAGTTTTTGCCTAAAAACATGAACTGTTTTTCGTTTCAAAAAAGCTTTAAGTTTCATAAATTACCGTTTAATTTAAAATGTAAAGGCGAACAAGTTGATTTGAAGATTGAACTGAAATTACTTAACAATTTGTTTTATTACTCGCTGGGGCACCTGTGCTCCGGGCGAGTATATGTTTCGGCTCGCATTTTTCTCCGATAGTGGATCGTAGATCGATAGCCACAAAATAGAATACTAATGACTGCCTAATTTTCTCCCAATTATCCATAAGGCTCCTGCCAATTTTACCCAAATTATCCATAAATAGCCGTCCATTTTGAGGAAAATTCGGGAAAATTGAACAATTTCACAAAGGAATTTCGCATGGAAACAGCAACAATCGCAAATCACAAGTTTGATAAAAGTTTGTACATTCGACTGCGCTGCTTTATATTTTGAGAAGAAAGCGACACCGTTCGATTCAGCGTAAGAAATTGTATTTATGGATATCAAGTGTATTACGAAACACCCGTATTCTAGCGATTTATGGCCTTTAAAAATGAAGCGAAATTGTATTGTTGAAAAATTATTATTATTATTATTATTTAAAAATTCGACCTATTTACATAATTAAGATAGAATATACAGTATAACGTCTGTTGAATACTAGAGCTAGGAGCTTTTAAGAAACTTTAAGAAGCTTTTAGTGCAAGGCCCGTATTACAGCAAATATTAAATTCAAATGATTGGTATATGTCAGTTAATATATAGTACATAAAATTTTAAAGAAAGTTGTGACATAGTTTTTCAACAATATAGATTTACAACAAATATGAAGTTAGATGTGCATGATGATGGAAGCATTGTTTTTACCCTACATTGTTTTAGACGTCCATGAATAATATAATATAATGCTGTATTATTATTCTTGTGGAAAAATCGCTCGCAGAACGTGTTTTTTATTACAAATCACTCGCACTACTTTGTCCACAGGTTTGTCCAGGGACTCCGGAACGATAATAAGGCAAAGGGGGGCGGACGCACACCAATGGCACCTCTATAGAGCAAAACTTCAAAATCTACCGGAAATATTTTTTTTCAATGGAAATTTTTGGGCGACTTCCCCCCCCTCTCCCCCCCCCGTCGCCAAAAAAATTTCGGTCAGTGTACCATTTTAGGGCTCAAAATTGTCCGTTAAGTCAAAAATTTTTCCGCATATCTTCAATTTTCCCCATTTCTTCAAAATATTTTTCTAAATTCCAAAAATTTTCCAAAATTTTTATAAAAATAAACTATAGATTACCTGAATCTCATGATTTTCCTACAAAAAGCATCGTTGGAAATGTGATTTATCACGTAGTCTTTTACAACCAAAAGGGCACTTCTGCCCTCCCTGCTCCCTTCTAGAAAAAGGCAAGGGGGCAGCCGCCCCAACCTTCCCCCCCCCCCAGTTCGGGCGTCCCTGGGTTTTTGCTTGTATTTGTAATGCCTTGCCTAATGGCCCAATAAGGATAAAAATACCACCGTTCGATCCAGCGTTAGAAATAGTACTAAACTTACTAAACAACAGTTCTAGCGATTTATGGCCTTTGTCTTTGAAAGCCAAGCGAAATTGTATTGTTGAATTATAAAAAAATGCAGTACATTTGACACGGGTGTCAAATGTGTTACTAAGTACCAGTATTCTAGTGATTTATGGCCTTTGAATTGAAAATCAAGCGAAATTGTATTTGTTTACAAATCGCTCGCAGTACGTTTCATATTGTATTTGTAATGCCTAATGGCCCAATAAGGATAAAAATACCACCGTTCGATCCAGCGTTAGAAATTGTACTAATACTAAACAACAGTTCTAACGATTTATGGCCTTTATCTTTGAAAGCCAAGCGAAATTGTATTGTTGAGTTATAAAAAAATGCAGTACATTTGACCCTTGATAACTTTGGTATCATTGGTTTTCTCTTTTTCGATCATATACCAGTGGATTCGTCTCACTTCTCGCTTCATTTTGATAGTATTTAATTTTGAGCCCAAAAGCCCCAAAATATTTTATTTTGAACGTTTTAAACCGCAGTTTAATGGCGGCTGACAGTTTTGAAGAATGCAGTGTACAAAATATAACTTTACTTGTAGGGCCTACCGCATTTTAGTACGGTGTTATTAAGCCTTTCGCCCTCGTATTCGACTTAGCTTGTTGGCTTAGCTCGGGAAAAACTTTAAATCTCAATTGACAAAGCTGTGTACTGTATGTATCATGTACATTGTACAGTAATGTGCGTAGTTGTATAGCCCCAGCAAGTTAACGCTCCGTAGAGCGTCTTGTTTGTATTAAACTTAAAACAGTTTATCTTCAAAATGTAGTTTAGTTGAAATGTTGAATGAACATTACAAAACATTTTACGAAGCGTTTCAAGTTAAATTTTACATTAAATCAAAGCTCACAAAATGCAAAATAATATACCTATAGTGTATATTTCTGAAATTTATTGTTGTATAGTTAAAAGTACGAATCTTTCAACTATATATTCTGCACTTTTGTACAAAAATAAGAAAAAAAATAAAATTTAAGAATATCGTGTTGTCATGGCAACACTTGAGTACGAGGGTGCGACCAATGTTGGTCATTTCTGAATTCTTCATGTTAATTTAATGTTTGGAAAATATCGGCGAGGGGTTACTGCACGCATGTATTTCTAGTATAATTTGAATGGGAAAAATGTAAAATTGGTATTTTTGATAACTTACGGTTAATTTAAGAAATCCAAAATGTGCACGTCTAAAACTTCACCGACTCTGTCAAAATTTTATCCGTAAAGAAATTGGTTCAACTCAAGTTGTCTAAGTATATCCCCCCCGGCTATTTACACCAGGGAAAACGAAAGCATTAGCGAAGTCTAAAGTTCATCAATAATCGCGGGCGTGTCCAACCAAATTGAGTGTGTGGTCCATAGATATAGGAGATCTAGATTGCTAACGCATACCTAGCGCAGGCGGGGCCTACATAATAAATCCAAGATGGCGGTACAACAGGGCAAAAAGACTATAGATTCTATTACGAAAATCAGGATTTTTGCATTTTTTGCCGTCGCATTGTTTCGAAACTTATTCGGTCAAATTTTATGGTAAAGAGAAATTTACCGCGAAGATTTTGAGCATATATATGATTGAATTGGATGAAAACTCGCAAAATTATCCATCGATAAAAGTTCGTGTATAGTACTGATATAGTACTATATATGTAACTTGTACAGTTTTGCTTTAATTTTTGCTCACTATTTGCATAAAAAGCAAATTATAACAGACCATAGATGATAGACCCTCATCCAGTGCTCTCATCAGTTTACTTCTCTAACAAGCAAGGGGGGGGGGGTACATAACAGTTCATTTTTCATAATTATGAGGACAGAGCAGATGATGATGAGAGATGCAAGTATAAAACACCATTCACAAGGCTAGATGTTAACATAGCACAGTATTTCTGGCAATAAAACGCTCCAACTGACCAACTGACCATTTCACACGAACTTTTATCGCTGGATAATTTTGCGAGTTTTCATCCAATTCAATCATATATATCTCAAAATCTTCGCGGTAAGTTTCTCTTTACCATAAAATTTGACCGAATAAGTTTCGAAACAATGCGACGGCAAAAAATGCAAAAATCCTGATTTTCGTAATAGAATCTATAGTCTTTTTGCCCTGTTGTACCGCCATCTTGGATTTATCATGTAGGCCCCGCCTGCGCTAGGTATGCGTTAGCAATCTAGATCTCCTATATCTATAGTCTTAATATACTTATGAAGGGGTTTAAATACCATATTAAATTCGGGAAGCAGGAAATAAACTAGACACCAACAATTACAGAAGAATTTGCGTTTCAAGTTGTGTAGGAAAATTTTTCTGCTCCATCCTCAATAAAAGATTATTGTCATTTACTAAGCAAAACAAAATTATTCATCCTTCTCAAATAGGCTTTATACCTGGTAACAGAACAGCTGACCATGTTTTAACACTTAAAACACTGCATGATAAATATGTAAATCAACATAAAAATGGAAAAATTTATGCCTGTGTTGTCGACTTTAAAAAAGCATTTGATTCAGTTTGGCATGACGGCCTTTTCCTAAAATTATTAGAGAATAAAATAGGTGGGCAATTCTATGAACTGATAAAAAATATGTACTCAGATACTCAATGTGCAATTAAGATATCAGATCATAGAACCCCCTACTTTTCCTATCAAAGAAGGGTCCGTCAAGGTTGTGTTCTAAGTCCCCTCTTAATTAATATCTATATTAATGAATTCCCAGAATTATTAGAAAAAACAAATTCTGATCCATTTATATTATCAAATGGTATTACCATAAGCAGTCTTCTCTATGCAGACGACCTGGTAATTCTGTCAAAATCAAAATCTGGTCTCCGAAACAACCTAAACACACTTCATAGTTGGAGTAAAAAGTGGCTCATGGAGGTAAACCTTATGAAAACGAAAGTAACGATTTTACAAAAACATAAATCCAAACTAACAAACATGAACTTTTTCATAGGAAATAATCCGATTACTATTACTAATGAATATACCTATCTCGGTTTAAAATTAACACCTAATACAAAATTTACTGTTGCAAACCAACAACTTAGTGAAAAAGCAATGCATGCTCTATATAAAATACGCAAACACATCGATTTTCACCTCCTACCCCCAGAAATAGCTGGTAAAATTTTCGACGGTGTGATGTCACCCGTTTTATTATACAACTCAGAGGTGTGGGGAGTTTACATTGACGATGATTTTACCAAATGGGATAAATCGTCTACAGAAGTACTGCAAACTCTATCTAGGCGTAAACAGAAAAGCCAGTAATTTTGTAAGTAGAGGAGAATTAGGTAGATTCCCTTTGTTGTTTCCGATGTTCAAAATGATACTAAACTATATTAAATCTATATGCCAGCAACCAGATTCGTCTATAGTAAAACAAGCTTTCCTCAGCTCGAAAGAACTATACATGAATGGCAAAAAATCGTTTTACTCTAAGTAGTAATATAGGGGCCGTTCGACCCGGATTTTTGTGGTGGCGTGTGGTGGCGTGTGGTGGCGCGGGGGCGGCGCATCATCATTAGCATAGATTGTGGTGGCGCATCATCATTAACATACGTCATAATTATATACAATGACGTCACGCGGGCAGGTTTAAACATTGACATGTGAAACTTGCTGACTACGCATTTTTTAGCGTCCCTTCACGTGTGTGATACAATAGTTAGGTATATATAGAAGAGAACATGTTGTTGTCTGGAGTTTTATAAGTACAACTCTAGCATTTTGCTGTTATTGTAAAAACGCTGAGAAATAGCATTAGTGTTATATATCTAAAACTTATATATTCGGGGTATACAGCTATATGTTTTGTTGTTAAGTAATATATAAATATTATCAAGTGTCAAAACGCTGAGAAATAGCATGCGGTAAAAGTTATTATGTATCTACAATTAAACTAATATTTAAATCCCGGTCTGCCATATGAAGTCTATATACGAGAGAATATGTTGCTGTTTAGAGTTATATAAACACATGGAAATTAGAGGTTATGATATATAGTTGTCAAGCGATTTCTATATTTTATTGCTAGTTTTTTAATAGTTTTTTAATGTACTAAAACTCGGATAAGGTTAATAAATTTAAGCTATATTAAAGCACACCGGTTGCTATGTGTTGTTAGGGTGACACTAATTAAAGGATTAACTTTTATCAGAGATTTGCATTTTTCTACTGTGTGGATAAATACGGGTATATTAGGATATTCATTGCGCGGGCGTCGCGGGTTTTCCGTGCGGGAAGAGAGAAAGCGATTTAGACAAGACAAGAGCGCTTTGCAGCCAAAAGTTGAAAGACTTTGTGTGGAATCCTGTAATGGTTGTCAAGTCGGTCATCCTAGTCAAAGACAACATGACTGCCGCATGATGAACGAAAACGAACGAGGGCATATAAGGAATCTATTCGTCACAAAAATCATATTTTAAACATATTTTAGACATATTTTAAACTAAACAGTTCCTAATCCCGAGTTGTCAACGTCGTTGTTAAGGTCAATATTTACATGTTGTTCAACGTCATTTTAGCAAATATTCTACATACATATATACTGTTAAGATGATCATAAGTAAGCTTATCAAGAATATAAGTTAGAATTGGAACAGTTGTAATATATTTTGCGATAAAAACATGTAATCGTCATATACGTTGTTATGTGTTACTAAGTCATTGGCGACGCTTGCGTGCATGCATATATTAACGTACAACATATTTGTACAGTAATCAGGCGGGCGGATCGCGCGGGCGGAAAGAGCGGGCTTTGCCGGCAAAAATTACAGAATATTTCAGTTTTTAAGTACATTTATTTCTTCAAAACGTTTTACAAAATTATGCTTCTAATATATATTGTCACTTGTTTCAGGGGTTTCGCTATCAGAATCTTCATCATAGCTGCTTTCATCATCGTGGCTGCTTTCATCTTCTGTAATCCATTTGGTATGTCTTGGGACTGTTAGATGAGAACACAGTTTTAACCTCTCTGTAGTTGATAAATTCCTTATCTTTGTCTTCTTATCTTCCTTATCCCTATCTTCTTATCTTTATCTTATTATCCTTATCTTTATCTTCCTTATCTTTATCTTCCTTATCTTTATCTTCTTAGCCTCATTATTCTTATCTTTATCTTCCTTATCTTTATTTTCTTATCTTTCTTATCCTTAATAAGCTTCCCGCTATGTTGATATGTTCAACACAACTTAGGCTGGGAGCCAAGCTCCATAGGCTCGCAGCAAAGCTCCTTAGGCTTGGGGCCAAGCTCTTTAGGCTTGGAAACAGCTCCTTAGGCTCGGAGCCGAGCTCCTTAGGCTCGGAGCCAGCTCCTTAAGCTCGGAACCAAGTTCCTTAGGCTCAGGTGAAGCTTCTGTGAAGCTTCTGTGAAGCTTCTGTGAAGCTTCTGTAAAGCTTCTGTGAAGCTTCTGTGAAGCTTCTGTAAAGCTTCTGTAAAGCTTCTGTGAAGATATCATTCAATCTTATGATTCAATGATTCAATCTTATGATTCAATGATTCAATCTTATGATACAATGATTCAATCTTATGATTCAATGATTCAATCTTATGATTCAATGATTCAATCCATGATTCAATGATTCAATCTTATGATTCAATGATTCAATCCATGATTCAATGATTCAATCTTATGATTCAATGATTCAATCCATGATTCAATGATTCAATCTTATGATTCAATGATTCAATCTTATGATTCAATGATTCAATCTTATGATTCAATGATTCAATCCATGATTCAATGATTCAATCTTAAGATTCAATGATTCAATCTTATGATACAATGATTCAATCTTATGATTCAATGATTCAATCCATGATTCAATGATTCAATGCGTATCGGTTGGAAAGATCCCGGATCGAATCCGTATCTCGTCAGGACACGTAGGAGTTAGGTCGACAAATAGATAAGAATAGGGATCTTTGGTTGCCAGTTGATAGGCTTGTTAAAAAAATTTTGTGTTACTGGGATACAGTTGTTTAGCGAGATGAATAATTTGACTTGCGTCTCGCACGTTTTTCGTTAAACATAAATAACTTGCATTGAGAGAAATTGTACGGTGTTCTTTGCTATGATGAAATAAATTTTGTACAATGTAGATCACACTCAGGTTACCATGATGCGATTTTTTCGTGAATAATTTTGAAATAACTCCGTCCTTCTCACCCATGAAATCATCAATGACGTATAAATTGCGTGTTTCGGGATTAATACTATCCAGTATATCATCAGGTAAACCTTGTATAAATTTTATTCCAGGCACTAAATTTTGAATTTCTCCAAACGTATCTTGGTACTCGGCATAAAAATACACAATGTTTTCTGGAGGTTTATCTATCATGACATTAACGTAACTCAAAAGTTTTTTCACAAATGTAGTTTTGCCTGACTTTGTACTGCCAGACACGAGAAGACCAAACGGATGTGTTAACTGTATGGAGTACATGTTGAAAATGAAATCATATATTTTGATGGTCACTATTTATATCATGCGCCCAATAAGTCTATACAATTCAGTTAAAACTACTTCCAAGTCCAAAGGTGCGCATTTGGCACGTATAAGGAAAGGTTGTCTTTGTGCGGTGGAAAGTTCATGAACACCTGCTAAATGGTTAGATAATTTCAACAAATTTTTCTTACCACAAATCGGACAGTCTTTACGCTTTCGAGGCATGATGTACAATGAAGACCTTACCTGACTCCCGTCTCTATATAAATGTCCCGCACGGGACTTTTTTTGTCCCGGAAGTCCCGGAAACGCTCAAAGTGTCCCTGCGGGACTGTTTGTCCCGTGCGGGACTTATTTTGTCCCTGAAACTCTGCATGGGGGAGGGGGAGAGAGAAATACACAGTATGTTTTGAAAAATATATATATTGACTATTTACAAACTAAATATCTAATGGAATAGTGGAGACGCCGTCCTCCAAAACTTTACGTTTTGAATAAAAATAACTAAAAGCGTTCTTAACTTGAACATATGTACACATAGTATTATTTAAAACCCTAAAACTCCTATTTACAGCCGACCCACTACGTTTACTAAAAATCACATCTAAATATTTATCTTTATTAATTACATTATTTTTCTTATTTACACCCTTGCAACTATACTTATCTTTCTCCCCAAAACAATAATACGTCTTACTACATAAAGATACAATTCCTTCCTCTTCCCATTCCACTTTAAACAATCCCGGCTTTCTCCTGTCGTATTTCGCATGTTCAGTTGTATCGGAACGAGGAAACCAGTTACATTTATCGTTCTCAAACGCCTCTCTTAAACCAGGCTTGACCAATTCTTCAACACTTTCACCACTAATAGCGATATAGGCACTGTCTGTATCCATCTCGCAATACTCATAATCGGAACGGTCAAGGTATGTATCTAAGCAGTCGTAGTAAAACTGTAACATTCGGAGTTTCGCATACTGGTACACGAAGAACCCCACCTGTAAAATAAGAATAATTTATTAATTTATATTTCTAATGACAAAATGATCATGCAATACATACCTGTAGTGGTAAGTCCAACTTAATTTTCTTCTTAGCACTTTCCACTTCGTAGGTGTCATCGTCGATCACGTTCACGTGGCGGTAGAATGGTGAGTTGATTAATTCAGAAACCTCATCATCGTTGCAGTAATCCACCTTGCGATGACGCTCTTTGTTGGTGATGGTCTTCCCGTATGAGCTGTATAGAAATACAAAAAAATGAGTATTTCTTGAATACGTCACAACAGCGTGATTTTAAAACTCACCTATTCCCGACAATTTCATCGTGTCCGCGATGATGGCTTTGGAGGGGTCTGCATCACCAGCACGACGAGCATCCGATACAGCGTCACCGAAAGGTTTGAAGCATGGCTTAGGGGTATACTCGACTATCTGGTAGACGTGTGTTACCTAAAACGATAATACAATTTGTTAAAAAAATTTCTCCTGCAATTTTACAAGTTTTTAATATTTAAAACGTACCTCTAAACCATGTTCTAAATACCATTTTAGAAGAGGCGTTGCCAACATTATCTTCTTTCCGATCATACTTCCAATGAGACTCCGCCGAGGTCGGGGCATGATGTTGTTTTCTTCGGCATAGCTCTTCATGAACTCACCGATGTCTTCTCGACGTATTTCGGTATTCTTGAAGATGGGGCACATCTCTTTGAAGTATTTTCGCAAACTCTCAGGTACGTGGATATCACACTCCACACATCCAAATAGTTTATCATTCTTCACTGCGTTGATAATGGACCGAGTTGTCATCGTTTTCACTTTATCCAGTGGTCGACGCAGATGGGTGGCGATGAATCGTTGCAGCGCGCTGTTTCGTTTCTTCATATCTCGCCACTCACATTCCCAACATTCAACGAGATTGAATCCCTGCTTCGTGATATAGGCACTGTTTCTTTTTGTCTCTTCAAGGAGTTCTTTCATGGGCTTATCACGCTTCTCGTTGACTTCTTTACCTTCGTTAAGTTGGCAGTTGTGGCCATGCCAATAACATCCTAGTAGAATAAAATACAATACAGTTAAACCTACAAAAGAAAAATAAATTATCCTGCAAGCCCACGCAATCGCTAAAAACTCATTAGCTCACTCCCACACAATTAACTTAATCCTAGCTAATTAATATTAACTAATTTCAACTTACCATGAAACTGGAACACCGTTTGTGATTCAGCGTGGAAACCGTCAACGGGGAGACGACGAGCGCCAATTCGTTTCTCCGCGTTGTTGTACTCGTGTCTGATCTGTATTCTCCGCTGGTACGCTTCCCACTCCAACCACTCTATTGCCATTTTTCCACTCCATCTTATCTTGAACCCATCTTCCTCTAACCGTCTTGTGTACTGCCCCGTCGGCATATTCTGCATGATGGCCCAGAGGTACAGTGCATTGGCATCGTATCCAACCACATTTTTGCAGGGTTTCGATTCTTTTCCTTTGGCTCGCATTTCTTCCTTCCGTATCGATGTTTTCCCTTTCTCATGGTACCTGTTAAAGATAATACTTGGGCCCCCTACGTTATTGTCTTTCATGGTATAGTACATATCCTTGTCCTTGTCGCTGAACAAGGAGAAGTAGGTGCCTGGAATGTTTGAAAACAAGTATTTCATAGTTAAGCCAGGCACACTTACTCCATCCTTAAACATGTCAATGTTTCTTTCTTGCCAAAAATTACTCATTTTCTGGACAGCCTCGAGGAAAGGTACGACATCTAAGTTATTGTACCACACGAGAAAGTCACGGAAAGTTGTCATATTCTGTTCGTTCCATACACGCTCGCAATACCGGTACTGATCCTCGGTGATATCGGTTCCGGACAGATTGGAATGGAACGTTTCGCGTGGTGGTAGGGTTGGGTTGTTCAACTTTCCAAGGGAATCAACCCACTCGTAAGGGAAGTAGCCTTTTGTCTGGGAACACTCGTAAGCCTTGAGGAACTGTTCGTAACTGAAACCGGGGGCCAAGTAGTTTGTGATATCGAGAAACTTTAAGTGTTGCGTCTTAAGACACATGTGGTTATTGTTTCTCTCTATCACAAACTTAACTTGCTCGTGTTTCAATAGGTAAGAGAAGAATGGGTTCTTAGCAGCATTTATATCGTACTTGCCCCAGTTGAAGCCGATCACAGGAAGTTCCATCAAGTAAAGTTCCAACTTCTCGACCAACTTTTCCAGTGGGTGGGTTTTTTCTGCTTCGGACTCATTCACTTCGTCCCCAACCACTTCGCCATCACTTACTTCCCTCTCTTGAAAATATACAGCATAATAAGTACACATATTATAAACATCTAATAGATCAAATATATAGTTTACCTCACTATTCAGCCCCATCAGACATCCCACCATTTCCTCTATCATCTGTTCCTCTGTATTTTGCTAAAACATAAGATATATTAGAATATAAAGAATATAAGTGCAAAAATAACCTTCCTATAATTTACCTCATTATCCTCCCCCGCGGCAACTTCCATAATCTCAGCGTTTTCCCCCACCTAAAGATATAAGAAAAAATATTAAGGATAAGAAGTATACTAACAATCTAATACGTGTAAATTATACCTGATTAACTCGTTCCTCAATTTGACGAAACACATCCGCAAACAGATCCAACAACAAGACATAACTTTCTTGACTAATTTTTACCAAATATTCCACGAATTCTTGGATCATTTTACTCGTGTCACCAGAGGAAACAAAGCACTTGGGTTCGGTGTAGCCAGGGACGTTCGAACATACAGAGACACTCAACGGAATATGTTCGGCTTGCCACGTGAGTTTTTCGGTGTTTCTTGAATGGTTAGATGTATGTTTAAAATAACATTCAAAGTCGAAGGTGGCGCGATAAGGGAAGTACTTGAGGTCTTCAGGGATCTCGATTCCTTCATCGGCCAACAAGTCGAAGATAGATTGTGGAACTTTGTAGGCACCACCAGGGAAGATGTGACGTATAGTTCCATCACAGGTTCGCTCGTGCTTGTTCAAGGCTTTGGCCGTTTTCCACATTTTGTCACATTTGCAACAACAGTAGGACTTGGAATACATGGCCAAATTCTTAATGTAGCTGAAGTGACTACCGTAGAGGTTCAGATACATCGAACTGGCATATCTACGGTGGGAGCGCTGTATCAGTTGAGCCACAATGGAGGTCTTGTCTTCGTCCTCGTCGTGTAGCTCTGTAAGGCGATACACGTAAATGTTTAACTCGAATAACTTTTCCAGTTCAGGTAGTTCCTCTAGGGTAACACCATCGAATTCCTCAGCGTCAGAATACTGTTCGTAGAAATGCTTAGTATCACGTTCTAAATTTTTGGAATGACATCCACGGTGTAGGACCAAACAACGAAAGAAGCATAGTTTGTCTTCGTATGGCAAGCCAGTGTTTTTATCACAGTCGAGCGACACAATAACAGGATTATCCAGTATGTATTTGGGTAGTCGGACACTACGACCTATGGGATGGTCTCGAAGTTTGGTGACGTAGAAGGTAACGTTGGTGAAATCCATGACAATCCATTTGGAGTTGGGACGCTGTTGTCGAGCCCATTCATGAATGTCGATGTTTTCCAACGCTGTACGCACTTGGACCAAATCCTCGCGATTATGGATCTGGAATGGGGAGTCGAAAACACGGTTGTTGTTTGCTGAGGGGTGGTGGTATTGCATTTGTTGCGTCTCGTTATTAAACAATACGAAACCAAAAGATAGATTTAACTTAAAGACCGTGGTTTGATCTTCAAATATACGGTCTATATCGTTGACAAGTTGACCCATATTCGCTGAGCTTAGACGATAGTTGTACCAATCTTGCACTCGGTTGTCTCGACTCTGTCGCGTGCGTATAGCACGCCAATGATCTCGGTGAAGTTGGGAAGGCAGGTTAGATGGGGGTAATAGGGGATCTTGAGGGAACGGTTGGGGTCCTATAGAAATAACACCCGATTCTTTATTTTTGTCTAGAGCTTCGCACTAATTTTTTCATACAAACACCCGATTCATAAAAAATCGACATAAGTCTAACATGAATAAATTAGTAACATACAAATTTCACATAGCAACATGATAAACCCACGCTATAAAAATTACTCGAGTATTTTTATCAGGTTTTGAAAACACAAACATCAGTGAAACAACATGAAAATATTTTTCAAATGTGAACGTTAGGATCTCAAAGTCTTTCGCCTGGCTTTTACCTCACTATAAAACGCTAGCAAATGTTACAAAAAAATGATGTAGCGTAAATACCCATACAATGACATAAATTAATAAATCAAATGAACACAAGTCTAACATGAATAATTAGAAACATACAAATTTCACATAGCAACATGATAAACCCACGCTATAAAAATTACTCGAGTATTTTTATCAGGTTTTGAAAACACAAACATCAGTGAAACAACATGAAAATATTTTTCAAATGTGAACGTTAGGATCTCAAAGTCTTTCGCCTGGCAATGTTTTAAAACCGAGTAATTAACATTGTCAATATACACATCAAATCACCACAATCAATATACTATATACGATATAAAAATTGAATTTCATACCTTCGTTGACGACTGTAGACGTAGACGCCCCTGAAAAGGAGAAAAATGTATTAGTGTGATTTTAACTCAAATTATTACACAGCATATATACTCTCTTACCTTCGTTAACGCGTGTCGAAGATGATGGCGGTTCTTAAAAGAAAAAATATATGTGTATAAATACAAAGTTAGTAATCGAAATATTTTCATCTATACATACCTGGTTCATCAGTTCTTTGCCTTTTTGTTCGCCCGGTCGGCGTCTTGGTACGTTTCCCACGGCCAACTTGGTGGACTTCGCGTTGATGGGCTTGGAATGGAAATATATTTCGGAATACTTCACCACATACATTACAAGTATATTCCCGTTCCGCGCCACGGCGCTCGTGCGCAACGCGAACACTCGTGGTCTTTGTGACTGTGAGTTTTCATATGTCGGTTCAAAGCATCCTTGAAATAATATAAATAGACATTATTAACTCAAAATACTTTTCTAAGTTTTGAGATATATCCCTGTAAATTACGTACCTTCCGATTAAACGTTTTATGACACAACGCGAGCACTTATGGTCTTTGTCACTGTGAGTTTTCATATGTCGGTTCAAGTCATCCTTGAATTAATATAAATAGATATTATTAACTTGAAATACCTTACTACGATTTGAAATATATCCCTGTAAATTACGTACCTTTCGATTAAACTTTTTGTGGCAACGCGAACACTCGTGCTCATGATCTTTGTCACTGTGAGTTTTCATATGCCGGTTGAGGTTGTCCGAACGTGTAAACGTTTTGCCACATTCATCACAGCTATGTCCAGCGTTTTCGTCTCGTCGCCAGTCATCCCATTCAGACAGAATTTGCTCTTGCGTCTCTGGAAAGCATCCTTGAAATAATATAAATAGACATTATTAACTCAAAATACTTTTCTAAGTTTTGAGATATATCCCTGTAAATTACGTACCTTCCGATTAAACGTTTTATGACAACGCGAGCACTCATGATCTTTGTCACTGTGAGTTTTCATATGCCGGTTGAGGTTGTCCGAACGTGTAAACGTTTTGCCACATTCATCACAGCTATGTCCAGCGTTTTCGTCTCGTCGCCAGTCATCCCATTCAGACAGAATTTGCTCTTGCGTCTCTGGCGACCAAGAAAATGTGTCCACGGCGCAAAGCTGGCGATTGAGTTCGTCATTCTCGAGATCGGAAATGAATTGATTTCTCCTGAAAATATAGAAATGAATTACA
Organism: Paramuricea clavata; assembly: GCA_902702795.2. Lineage (NCBI taxonomy): Eukaryota > Metazoa > Cnidaria > Anthozoa > Malacalcyonacea > Plexauridae > Paramuricea > Paramuricea clavata. The sequence continues at coordinate 67,907 of CACRXK020000166.1, read as the reverse complement.
TAAACAAAACTCTCGATATTATATTAATTTTCAGTTTAAATCAAACTTACAAAATATTCTCTCGATGTTGTTGTGCCATTTTCTTCCAAGTAATTTTCTTCACGAAAAATTTCACAAAACTTCAACTAAGCGTTGTCAAATGCAGAACTATGTCTATTACAAAACGCTTGACGCTTTTATACAGACGCTCGTTAAATCAAACAACCAATCAAAGTAAGCCAATCCTAATCCCTCCATTGTACCACACACGTGGGGGGACGCTAAAAAATGCGTAGTCAGCAAGTTTCACATGTCCTTGTTTAAACCTGCCCGCGTGACGTCATTGCATATAATTATGACGTATTGGAATACTAATTACCCTCCACACTCCACACTCCACCGCCGCACTCCACCGCCGCAAAAATGGGGGTCGAACGGCCTCTATATTACTACTTATGTAACGATTTCTATTTTGATAAGCTTTGTTCATTGTAATATTATTTAGTTGTGACATTAATTTTAAAAATATATTCATTTTATTTTTTATTTTAATCTTCATAAGCAACTGGTAGCCTGAAATGTCAGGCGTTCTAAAGCAACTGGTTGAAAATGTATTGATTACTTAAAATATATGTAACGAATGTTGTTTCCATACAACAAATTATAAAGTCAACTGGTACTCGATAGCCAATATTACCGTAGCAACCGGAGTCATGGCATTATATTATTATGCACAGATCATACAACGGTGTAGTGGACTGGAACACAGGCTAGTATGCCTGGCGTACCTATTAAAATGTGTGGTAAAATAATTATTGCATTTGGCTTATGTGATCAAAAATAGACCCATTCGGAGTTTCCACTGCCTAAAGTGCGCATTCAAATGACCCGTTCTGCCTCGGGATAAATTTGAATTTACTATAACACATAATACTTTTTGTATGTGGAAACACCACGTAAATTTATTACTGCAAAGCTTTCGATCCGTAAGCGGGCCCGCATCTACGTCAGTGCTAATGATATGTGTGAATAATAATCAATTATTGGCATATTATTAGCACTGATGAAGATCCGGGCTTATGGATCGAAAGTTTTGCAGTAATAAATTTACGTGGTATTTCCACAAACAAAAAGTATTATATGTTTATCGCCATGCAAACCTATATTACGCAAGCTATGCAAACCTACAAAAAACTTACTACTATTACATGTAGCTGAGCCTGGAAAAGTTAGAATATGCATATAAAGATATAAAAGTATTCAACTGTTCAATCATCACTTAAATCTTAATATGCAAAAAGTTGCTCAAAAAATTAAACAATTAGTTTCCGCACGGTTGATTCGCTTTAAATTACAAAATATATTCCCTTAAGTGCACCATTCTTTATTTTGTTTTACACAGAAAAACAAAATATGCTAGTACAAAAATTATTTAATGTTCTATTGTGGCTATAAATGAAACAAATAAAGATTGAACAGTTAAATACTTTGATTATTTCGTAAATTCTTTTGTAATACTGAATATGAATGTTATATGCGTGCCAGCGGGAAAAAAATTGTCGACAAGTTTTTAGCCCTATTGAAATTGCCTAACTTTTGAATACGAGTTGCCCCACCCCCCAGCACTATAAAACATTGTAAACTTCTCACTTGTAATGTTTATGGAAACGAATTAGAGAATTCGTATAAGATGCTTTATAATCAAATAATATGCAGGTGTTGGGAATTGGCAACAAATTGACTTGTGTTGACATGGACCTGAATTTAGCAACGTCGCTCGCTCGCCTTTAGCCGGCTCCCTAAGAAACCACCCTTTGTGTGAGTGAAACGTTAACAGGAGTTACTCCACGTGCAATTAAGCGGTAGTTTTACATAGAAATGAATTCGAAATTACTTTTATTCGATATCTTCACAATCCAATGATTAAAATTGCCAGCATTTCCAGTCAATTCAGACTCTAAATTTCAAGAGTAAACGTACAGTACACCACGTTAAATAAAGTCTCTTTAGAAAATCCCCCCCCCCGGCCCCCGAAAATCCTTAAAAAGGCCCTGATTTCTGCAACATTTCGTTGTTTAATTAAAACGCTCTTTCACGCCTACCCTGGTTCAGACGCCAAACATGACGACATAACCCCCTCCCTTTAAGTAACGCATCCTATCCGAAAAATCGCCCTCTCCACTGCGCTTTATTACATCTAAGGGACGACCATTAGATATTTGAGGGGGGGGGGGGCAATTTTTCTGTGCACGAATTTTTTTTCATCCCCAAATTGCTTGCAAGAATTTTTTTTCGGCAACAATCCTTTGCACGATATTTTTTTTAGACGACCTAAAAAATTTTTCCCGGAAAATTCTCCGAAAAGTTCGTCGACGGGGGGGACGGGGGGGGGGGAGAAGGCATATTTTTTTTCCGATTGTCGTAAAAACACCATTTTAATGTTTTAGAATACTTGCAATACGATTTTTAAAAATCAACCCTATTTCTTGCTCGATTTTTTTCCAATAGGTTTGTTGTGCACGATATTTTATTTTTGATTTTTTCTGTGCACGATTTTTTTTTGGTATTTGCCCCCCCCCCTTCAAATATCTAATGATCCGTCCCTAAACGAAACGGAATCCGTTTCCGTGTTTTATCCCTACCCGATATAAATACCGCTTTCGTAAAATGATTTATTTACACTTTGCAGATATAAATACGACTTGCGTCAAAACTGATCTAATAAACGCCCAATGATGTTGCCCGCGCGCATGAATCTATTATTTTGTTTTGATTTTGGCCTAATTCACAACTCGCCAAACTGTATAAAACGCGGTTGTGGGCAAAATACGAGAGAATAACAACCATGCACCTTCAATTATATGTAACAAATGCAGTAATCTACGTTTCCAATTTTCCTATATATGCGACCATTTTTATCAATACCGGTATATATATTGTGCAGATATAAATACCACTTACTCAAAAAATCGAAACACTTTGCAGATATAAATACCACTTACGTCAAAAATTCTCCCAGGGATTTATGCTGTAATCACCTAATAATAGTTCAGGATTGGTTATAAATATCGGTGATAAATAAAAATTGTTGCTCATTGTCAACGTCTGCGCAGGAGGCTACTCATTATCACACTTCTCGCTAAAGTTAAGATCAAAGTAAAACGTTGAACATGGCAGACGAAATTGTTGGTTTTTTGCACAACCTTTCTCCGCTAAAGCATAGCGACAAGACCAAATATTTCGATGTACAAGTGCAGACCAAAAATGGCATCGTTCGTGGGATTTGCTTTGCACACCAGAAACGTGGCGAGTTTGAAACCTTCTCCAACACAAAGTCACCTGTGAAAATGAAAAATGTTTCGCAGAAAGACGAAGGTCATCATAGAACCATACTTATGAACTCGCGTACGCAACTCGAAGAAACAAATGTTGATTTTGATTTCGTTGAAATTCCCCCCATTGAAAATATTTCGTCTTTGTCGGCAATCAACGAAAACCAATTGGTGACTTTAAAAGCAAAGGTAGTTCAACTTTCTGGTGAAAAAATTATCACAACAAGATCGGGGCCAAAGAAGAAGAGAGAAGGATTCCTTGTCGACCCATTCGGCTCCATACGAATTGTGATATGGGAGAGCTTTTGCGAGGACGTCGAAGATGGCGAGACGTACAATTTTAAAAACATCAGAGTGAAAAATGATTCAAGTGAAGTGTACGTCACAACTCCTCCCAACGGCTGTTCAATTGTGTCTACCAGTCCATTTGAAGGAATCCTCGTTAGTCCTTCAAAGTTGCCAGACAGCTTCACAACAACAACCGTCATCGCTGATATAGAGGGTATATCCAACTTCAACGCTTATATTTCCTGTAGAAGTTGTAACAAGAAAATCCATTCACCCGCTTCAACAATTGTCAAATGCGGCGTTTGTGACATGAGGCAAAAGAAAGAAACATGTCCACCTCATTTCCATTTGCAAATGCTTCTCAACACACCCACTGGCATTGTCACTGTAACCATCTTCGATGATATCATCGCTAAGATAGTAACAATTGATAAGGCGGTGCTCACGACAGAGATGGAAGAAGTAATAACCTCAACGATGCTCGCCCTTCCTGCTGTGGAGGTGTCCTTTAAGAACAATTCGAAGATTGTTACTGACTTAAAAGTTCCTGATGATTAATATTAACTTTCAAAAACTTTACATTTCATGTTGATATTGTTGAAACTATTGTTACCGACTTAAAAGTTCCTGATGATTATTAACTTTAAAAAACTTTACATTTCGTGTTGATATTGTTGAAACTATTGTTTTCTTTGGCTTTCTTCATATTTAGAAAAAGACTATTAGTGTGAAGTATATTGTGGTCGTTAATATAAATTTAGATCCTGAGACTTCGCGAATGAATTTTTCAACCCGCATTCCGAAGCATTTTATAAACTATTAATGAACGTATACTGCACATACTGTAAACTCACGGGTTATAGCGTTTTGGAGAACGAATAAGATAAATTCCTGGAACCTATTATATGATTATAAAGCATCTTATAAGAATCCTCTAATTTGTTTCTATGAACGTTTAAGGCCAACTTCGCAAGTTGTTTTGTAATCTTGAATATGAGCTATATTGAAGTACTATTAAACGATTTGTAAACTTGTGACTGACTTGTAATACAAGTCAGTCACAAGTTTACAAATCGTTTAATAGTACTTCAATATAGCTCATATTCAAGATTACAAAACAACTTGCGAAGTTGGCCTTACACTTTCGAATACAAATATTTTTAATCTAAGTATTTCTTTGTCAAAACTATTTGCATGACATTTTTGTATCCTGACAGCATAATTATCCGTAACCTGAAGTTCAGGCCCTAATTTGAAATAGGGCCTGACACAAAACCTGTCTAGACCGTGGGACGCCCATATGTTATTTTTAGACACAACATGCAATATGATTGAGAAGTGTTGTAGATTTCGCTACACAAAAAAATTATATTCTCATGAACATGTCCGCAGAGTGTGCATTTTGCTTTTTAATTAAACTTAAAAATTCAAGGTACTTTTATATAATTAAGAGTCAGTTTCTCTATTTAACCGAACAGGCGAACAGCAAACAAAGATTTAATTAGTCAGTTCTGTGCACGGCTCGACTGCCAAGCTTTCTCAAGGTCTCAACTTGCTGGACGCGGATCAGTACTCTAACGACCAACGGGCTAATAACAACAACAATGAAATTCTCAATCGTACCACGAAGAAGGCGATGTAGCTCAGGAGCCTGATATTAAAAATAAGACTTTTGCCGGCGAAGCCAGTTGGCAGAACATCTTGGCTGTCAACAACAAGCTTTCGAATGCATGACTTAGTTTGGCTGTTCTTTCGGCGTCGTGTGTCCAAAATTCGTCCAAGATTTTGATAAAGCCCTTTCAAAATACTGTTTGTTTGATTTATTTTCTGCCATAAATCATAAAAGAAAAAGAAATTCGAAGAAATCGATACTAGAATTTGTACGTGCGTTTGACCTTTATATTAATTGTCGCCTTGACCAAGCTATTTTTAAAACTGTTATTTATGTAAACTTGCAACCAATCAAAATCCTTCATGATGCTGATCAACCAATCAGATTTCCCAGATGGACGGGAATCCCACACTTTAGATAGGTTTTGTGTCAGGCCCTATTCTGTGATTAGGGCCTGAACTTCAGGTTAAATTATCCGTTACAATCATAACCACATCAGTAAAACTACTTAAATTTTCTTGGCGTGGGGGGTGGGGGGTCAGGGTCAGGCCCTGAACAACACATAGCGGCTGGGTCAGGGTTCAGATGTGTATTACGTTTGACTTTAAAATCTTATTTCCTATTATGTTTATTATAATAAGTAATAAAATATTTCAATTGTCCCATGTCATCTTAATTATTTAGTTCCTTTCAAGAAAATATAAAATGTGAATCAAGTTTTTTTCGCAGATACATGTACGCCTAGCGTACCTATTTTTATGTGATGTATGTAAGATTATGTTGTTTTGTCATGTTGACAATAAATGTTTTTCAATCGATATAGCCATAGTATTTCACAGTAAAATATAATTTCATCTTATAACTAATTCGCCTCAATCACTTTCTATTCATGCAGACAATTCAGCCATCACCTCCAAATTCGCCGACCAAACCCCAGGGAGCAAAGTCAAGGAAACAGTGCGTCCGCAGCTTCATAAATTTATACGGTGAAGCGAAAGAAGCCCCAGTCCCGCCAAAAAGCTTAAATAGGCTGCAGCCATTCACCTGCGAATGGCTCACTAGTCCTGATATCGCCCTGTCCGAATATGATGACACCATTACTTCAAATATTCCAACACTGAAGCAGAAAGGAAGTAAATTACTACACTGCTGCGGTGCGAACTTGAAGGACCACTTCCAACCAGTTACGCACAACGTGGATGTTCTAAATAAATAAAGCGATAGTTCGGCTCCTACTGCTGGCGATGCCAAGCAAGTCCTGAAAACCTTACTAGAAAACGATTAGCTGGACGTGACCATGGAAAAAATGTCACATGTCTCAGGGAGCCATATTTGCAATATCTGCAAACTAATTAATATCAAGCAGTGTTCTACGTCACTCAAAGGAGTTCGCCAAAATCATTGAAGCCAAAACCAAACAAGCGCAAATGTTCAAGAACACAGGAACAGCAAAGCGCATGAAAAAGTATATATTATTAGAGAGATATTGCAACATGAATTAGAACTCCAGAGCCGGTCGGGCCGGTTTTGTGGAGCATGATTGACCCCATCTCCTCGGCCGAGTTAAATCAATGAAGCCAGGACAAGACGGGATGGTACTGAGTCAACTAAACCAGCTAAATGGTGAAGAGCTGAGAGCAAGGTTCAACCAGCGGCTTCTGGCGGGTTATCCCCCCCCCCCCCCAGTTGCTGCATGGGCGAAACTGTTTTGCTCCCTAAAGATCTGAATGACATCAGACCACCCAAACATAGGCCTACAACAATGGCCAACTTAATTGTAAGGAGCTACCATAAATGGCGAGAATGGGCGATCTCATGCCCATCTCTGATAGGCAGAAGGCTTTTCCGGCGGATGATGGGCTAGGAGAGAATGTTGTTCTCCTGCGAGCAATAATCTAACACCATACGAAGGAGTGCTTGCTGCTCAATGTTGTCTTTCTGGACATCTCAAAGACGTTTGATTCAGTTTCACATCAGTCCATACTGATTGCGGCAAAGAGAATGGGCGTGCCGCCCCTTCTCTTATCTTATCTGCACGAATTTCATTCGTGCAGCCAAACCCAAATACGGGTTGGAGGTAAAAAGAGCGAACCAATTTCTGTTAAGAGGGGTGTGAAGCAAGGTGACCCAATGTCTGTGCATCCGTTCAATGCTGTTATAGATTGGGCATTATCAACCTTAGATCCCAATCTTGGCATTAAATTTAATGATGATCGACCAAGATATCGGTAGGGGCAGAGAGTCAGATTGACCGCTTCAACGACCATCTGAACAAGTGCGGAATGTTTATTAGCGCAGGCAAGTCAGCGTCCTTGAAAATTGATGTGGATGGAAAGAGAAAGTTGTGGGCAGCGAAGATATTTCAGCTAAATCTATAGTGCAGAGTTACGAATACTTATAGGTGTACCACTCTCTGCTAAGGGTGCTACACCTCTGTCTGCTGATAAACTGCAGAAGTATTTGGACAATTTAAGTAGGGCGCCTCTGAAGCCCCAGCAACGGCTGTACATTCTTAAGCGACATGTAATTCCAGCACTATATCATCAGCTGGGGCTATCTGACTGCTCGATGAAAAGGCGCGGTGAAAAGATGGCTTAAAATGCCTAAAAATACCAGCAATTTCTCTATTCACGCGTTGGTCAAATTAATGAAGGGGGCCTGATGGCTACGGCAGCCAGGATGCCGTCCCCAGCATGATGTGGCGTGTGATGCCTGCGGACGCACCGAGTCAATGGTACACATACTCCTGCTGTGCCCAAGAACCAACGGTGCCAGGAATGATAGACAATTCCGTGCTTGATAGAACTGTCAAGGTGTTGGTTAAAATCATTGGTCAGTTCTTGTAAAGGCGGCCATTCCAACACCAGCCGGAATTAGACGTCCTGACATCGTTGCTTGGAAAGGCGGAAAAGCTTGAGTTTCAATTGGAGGAGGGCCTGGCAGGTCCATCTTATGATCTACTGAAAAACAGTCTCAGATTAGGCGAAAATGAAATAGCGTTACTCGCAACAATTGTGATGGAAAAAGGCTAGCAGATCTGGTTGGATTTCAAGGGATCGACATTTCGCGAGAGATGGATGAATGGGTGATGAAATACTAACATTGATATGTCCTGAACTGTGATCTGTAAATGCGAATGGAAGTATTAGTTAAATAGTTTATGCATTGAACAATGAATGAGCAATTAAAACAATACTTGACATGAACAGTCATATGTTGGACTTAAGACAATAATGTGCCTCGCCTTATGTAAATATTTTTATTATATACTTTTTTATAAACATTTTTATATTAATATGTGAGAGCTGCACACTCATTGCCCGAATGTGCTGTATGTAAAACTAAAAATTTTCAATAAAGTATTCAGTAGCCAAATGCCTCGTCATCTAACTGGTGACGAGCATGAATGGATTTCCACTGTCTCTATCTACTTGGCAGCAACAGCGAGGAAAGGAGACCCTGTTGAACTTGACTCTAGTCTGACACTGTGAAAAAGCATGAGAGGTGTAGAAGAAGTGGGAGGAGCAATCCGCCGGTGAAATACCACGACTCCTATCGTGTTTTTTTTTACTTATTCGGTGAAGCGGAGCTGGAACTCAACGTCCACTTTTTAGCATTAAGACCGCTCTTCTGCCCGTCGATCCGAGCCGCAGACAGTGCCAGGTTGGAAAATTCAACGTAAAAGGAAATATACTTTATATTGTCTAGTAAAAATGTATAGTAATATACAATTAAAATCAGAGATCCCAAGGATAGTGCAAAGTTGATATGACAAATGATAATTAAGATTTACGTTGATTAATGTATGAACTGATAGGATTGGTGCATCTATAAGGAAGTTGTTTGGCGTTTGTTTTTATATATTACAAGCCACGACAGTAAATTTTGTTGTTTTCGCATGGATAATTTTCCACGGCTTAATTCCTTGAATGGTGGCTTTAGTCCACATCTTTATAGTTTGTTCGCATCAATACGTTTCCTTAGTCGCCTACTAAAAATTCCTTGCACGTGCTCGGAATTTATTAATTGTTATTAATCTTGTACTCTCAAGATCGACTACTTGCTATAGGCTTTATCTCTGGTTTTATGCGTCAAACAAAGACAAAAATACTACTGTTCGAATCAGCGTGAAAACTTGTATTTAAGGATGGAAAATTGATTTCAAAATTGATTTCCTAATAAGGACAGAAATACCACCGTTCGATTCAGCATAAGAAATTATACTCACAGACGTCAAATGTATTACTAAACAACAGTATTCTAGCGATTTATGGCCTTTGAAAGACAAGCTCAAATTGTATTGTTCACAAATCGCTCAAAATTATTAAACTATTAATTAAATAAAAATGCAATACATTTGGCTCAAAATAATCCTTCACGTTTTCCGAATTCCTTTTTTCGAGGAATGTTTTCTTTCGAATTAATCTCGGACTCTCACGATTGACTTTTTGCTGTGCCTTATCTTTGGTTTTATGCGCCTAATAAGGACAGAAATACCACCGTTCGATTCAGCATAAGAAATTATACTCACAGACGTCAAATGTATTACTAAACAACAGTATTCTAGCGATTTATGGCCTTTGAAAGAGCGCAAAATATTATATTTTGAAGGTTTTAATGTGCAGTTTTAATTAAGCGAAATTGTATTGTTGACAAATCGCTCAAAAATTATTAAACTAATTAAGACATGCAGTCCGTTTGATCCTTGATAACTTCGGAATTGTTGGTTTTCTCGTTTTCGGCCGTATGCCAGTGGATTCGTCATTCGTCTTAAATAAAAATGCAATACATTTGACCTTGATAACTTTCGTATTGTTAGTTTTCTCTTTTTCGGCCGTATGCCAGTGGATTCGTCTCACTTTTCTCCTCATTTTGATAGTATATTGAGCTAAAATATTTTATTTTGAAGGTTATAGAAAACGCAGTTTTGATCCTAATAAACGGGCCAACTGGCGGCCGACAGGAGAATGTGTAGCGTGCTAAATATAACTTTACTTGTTAATGTGCAGTTTTAATAAGCGAAATTGTATTGTTGACAAATCGCTCAAAATTATTAAACTAATTAAAAATGCAGTCCGTTTGATCCTTGATAACTTCGGAATTGTTGGTTTTCTCGTTTTCGGCCGTATGCCAGTGGATTCGTCTCACTTTTCTCCTCATTTTGATAGTATATTGAGCTAAAATATTTTATTTTGAAGGTTAAAAAACGCAGTTTTGATCCTAATAAACGGGCCAACTGGCGGCCGACAGGAGAATGTGTAGCGTGCTAAATATAACTTTACTTGTTAATTTTATTTTATTATTTACTATTTATTGGGCCATGTAAACCTAACTCTATCGCGATATAATAAAACAAGAATAAGCTAGCTGATATAGCGGTCGAGCGGTCCCGGCCCTCCTTTCCGCGGGTTATATCGTGATGTAATAATACAAGAATAAGATAGCTGACATAAATCAGCTGCTGTCTGCTGACTTATAATTTTATATCAAAACTATACACTGGTACTTATTCATATATACATCGCTCCGTATCTTTCATAGATAAACCACTGTGCTATAATACTATCAACCTCAGATGTAATACACTCTAGTCTACACGATTTCAGCATTTCACACCGCCGCTCAATAGTCACCGCTCGTCCATGTCCACCATTGTAAAATGATAACATATGAGGGCACGTGTATTATGCACGTGTATTTATGTTGCAGGGGGGCATATCATATAATAACAAGTGCTTGAAATGCAACAGTAATTTGGTTATAACTTCTCTAAATGTCGGATAAATAAGTAAGAACATGTACCATCATGAATATAACTATAGATTGTTATAATCTACAAACAGCTATGAACGATTAGTTGGCCGAAAGTCGCGAAGCTCTAGAAAACGTGATAAAAAATCAATTGCAAGCTCCCCCCGGATTGTTTACTCGATCGATCGATCCATCCATCGATCGGTCACTGAATTGAATTTAACCTCATAACAACAGTGCAAAGCAACTTTGCGCTAAAAAGAAAAACGAAAAAATGTAAATATTGTGTTTTTTTGGTTATTTTTACAAAAGGTAAAAATAACCAAAAAATGTAACCATAAGATTCCAGAAAAAAAACAGCAAAAGAATATTAAAAATAGGTACGCAGTGCGTACATGTTGCATGCCTCAATCAGTGCAAAATATCGCGAGATCAACTTTTTGCGATCACTTTCTTTTGAAATACGTTCGCAAAATATCGATTGTGCGACATTTTGCACTGAATGGAAATCCGCCTTTATGGTGCGCAAGCGCTTATAAATTTTGGTATAACTGGCCTGAAATTTGAAATATTGATTCAATATTATTAATATCAATATATTTATTAAAAAATAGCTATTATGTCATAATAAGAAGACTTAAGATTCTCACACGAATAGGCTAGGCAATGTTTCTATGAGCGACTGTTCATCTGTAGTTGCAAGGGACGGTAATAACAAGGTCAAGGTCAGTATCACTGATCGACTATTAATTTGAAGTAAACAATGTTTATATTTCCTACAAATTTAAACAAAATTTAGCTTTATTGTGGCTTTTTGAAGGTATAAAAACCCGTGGAGACGGTGAATTACTATAATAGATTGAAGATATTTATTAAACTGTGATCCCGACTACGATTGAAATTATCGAAGTAGAATACTATTTCGTTGTATCAAATTTCAATAGTATTAATGAGAATATTGTGTGATATTTTTAATATATTTCATGTTATTTACAAAATGTAATGTAGTTTTGCATACAATATAATCAGTGCGAGCACGGCAATGGCTTCGAGTATTTTATAGCGTGGCCTTTAATTTCACGGTATTTAAATTTATAAAACGTCTGATAATTCATATAAACTCAGTGCGACCACAACGGCTCCGAAATAACAGACTATCAGGTAAATTAAAAACAGCAAAGCTTTACCTACCTCGATATATTTTTCTAAGGGGCTAAATTCGGTAAATTTTCGGCGAACAATCGATATTTTCTTTGCGTTTCCTCGACGAAAGCTGTAAACGAAAGCGTGCATATTAAAGTTTCACATCAGATGAAAATGCTCGTCGGAAAAAACTCGGTATTTGTCGTATTTTACGAATCTTTCACGTGATTTACCACCGCCCGTACACCGCGACACGAAATTTAGAGCTATATGAAAGTTGCATGCCCATATATGGGCATGCAACAAAAATTAGTAAATAAGAATAAATGTTGGTGTATCAAACGTTGCTGTTTGAAACATGGTCTATTTAGTCTAAAATAAACGATTTATATTGCCCTGCAGCAATCAGCAAAGGAAAAAAGAAGAATAAATTCGTTAGGGAAAAGAAAAATGGGAAAAAGGGAAAACCAGAAGATTGGAAAGATGAGCATTTTTGGAATAAATATGTAGTGTGGGGGTGTGACATGCAATAGAAGCACACCGTTAGATTGAAATTTAAAACAACTAACCTCTTCATTCCTGCGCAAAGTAACTCCTCTACTAAAATCTCCATTGTCAACTGGAAAACTACTAACTCGTCTCTTTAAAAGATCAAAATAAGACCAGCAAAATACTGAATTTCTGTCGTCTACGAGTTTACATTTCCAGGCTGCAAAGAACGTTACATCGGAAAGACCGCTGTTAATACAGTAGGGTAAAAAAACACTCGATAGTTCTGAAGTTTATAACCATATTTTCTGCCCTTAGAGCAACATCCCCAACCTTGCCGGTAACGCCTGGTGTTCCTCGAGGCTCTATTCACGGCCATGTACTATTTGTGTTGTACGTCAATGATTCACCTAACGCAATATCCTCATCTACGACAGCTACCTCTGCTGATGACACCAAAATCTCCAAGTGCATATGAAGTCAAACCAACAACATCCACCTGCAAGAAAACCTGAATAGCTCAGTAGCTTAGTAGAGTGGTCCACCTCCACCGATCTTGCATTGAACCCAGCCAAATGTAAAGTTCAGGCCATATCGCGCAAACAGAAGCCAATCAAGAACTCATACACCATAGGTGACTCACATCTGGAACATTGCAGTCACGAAAGAGACCTTGGGGTTTGGATGTCATCTGACCTGACATGGAATACACAAAGTGCTAAAAAAGCCAACATTCTGGGCTATGCAAAGGAAACGAGACAATAGCGAGCTTAAGATGCACCAAATCTACGACGCGGACGTGAAGAAAAACTGTAACTATTCCCACACTTTTACTACACGGATAAAAATTATGGCCTCCAGTTGGTAAACAAAGTCAGAGACACAAGTGAAGCAAAATAAAACTGGATTCCAACCATTAGCAACGGTTTTTATGTCACGTCCGCGTCGTAGATTTGGCGCATCTTAAGCTCGCTAATGCATTGTTATGCGAGCATGGCGATCAGACGTGTCAATGCGTGCTCCGCTAGTCCTTCACAAAAACCAGCTGAATCCCTAGGAAATTTTGTATGTGATGAGTCTCCAATTACCTATAATACCAGCTGCATAACGAAAGAAACCGAAACAGATTTTAATCTCTCGACTAATGTATTTGAAGCATCTCTCTTCGAACCCTCCACCGCTCATGACGATAATGGTGAAGTAGACCAACATGACATGAAGGCCCGAATTTTACGGACTATCACCAGCTAAATGGCGAAATAATATTCTGGAAAGGAAGCTTGGAGATTTTAAAACAATTTCTATTCAAGTTCTTTAAAGATCAAGGCAAATGGATCCTGCCTGGAGGGGGAGCAATGAGATTCAAAAGTGCTAATGGCTCGTTTGAAATGAATTGGTATACCAAACAACACACCGTCACCTTCGCCGGGAAAAAGGTTCAACTACAAAGGAAAGTTGGTAACTTTGCTTAAAACACAATCGGCCACGAAGGCAAAAAACTAAAGGCTACAGGCAAAAATATTGTAAGCGAGCGAAATTCCTGCAAAAATGACCGCTTGGGTTCACTGATCAATATTGTTGACAGCTTTCAATACTCACTTCACAAGCATACGACCTAACAACGCGCATCAAGCAATTTTGAGGTCAGTGAGACAAGCATGACTGACATTCAAAAATTAGTTGAGAAGCTATCTACCTGAAAAGTTAGTGGTCTTGATAAAATTCCAGTTTTTATATCTCACAATCTATCTATCGTTCGTACACGTCTTGCTTATGCATTGCTGGTTTGGGCCCCTCAAACTCATCGAAGAAACTAGAAAGAATTCAACGACGCGCAACCAAATACCTACAACTGCAACATCGCTGCGTTAATACTCCCTACAAAGAACGACTCATCCAAACAGATTTACTTCCATTCCCTTACTGGAACGATTTTTTAGACATGGTACAACTATTCAAACTAAAATAAGACTTACACAGACAGATCAGTTTTACCAAAAGTAAAAGAAACAAGACCCACAAGATCTGGAAGTAGAGCGGAGGTATTGTTTTGAAGGAACAGCTGCTGTGTCGAACTTCAACATACGCTGGGTCGTACTTAGTTTGGTCAAAAAGAGTATGGAATGTGCTACCTAAGGATATATAAAAACCACAGTATCTCAGTCTTCTTTCAAATCTCTATTGAGAGAATATTACCAGAACGCATTAAACCTAACTTGTGACCAGATGATGCACGAACATGGAAGACAGTTTGCATTAAGCGTGGCTCTGCCCGTAGCCCGATTCTTCCTTCTTCTTGTTTTTAGTGTCAAGTCTTTCTGCCTTTATGTTTGTTTGTATATCTGACCGTCTGCCTGTTTCGTTGTCAATTGTATTGGTTAATAACTTTGCTAGTACGTAAGTTTATTTGTTTTCTGT
This sequence comes from Paramuricea clavata, assembly GCA_902702795.2. NCBI lineage: Eukaryota > Metazoa > Cnidaria > Anthozoa > Malacalcyonacea > Plexauridae > Paramuricea > Paramuricea clavata. Next base: position 52,895 of record CACRXK020000166.1, on the reverse strand, counting down.
TCGTACAATGTCTAGTTCGATGTAATGCATGTAATGGGTCCGCAGTAAATAGCGGTATAAATAAATAAATAAATTCATCAATTTCTCATATTTCTTCACTTGTATATACTGTAATATACCTATGATATGTAGTAATTTCATTATTCTTGGTGATGACTAAAATCTAGTCGAAACGTCGAATTACTTGTCAAAATGTTCACCGTTTTGGGAGTTACTATTGTAAAGAAATATTTAACTTCACCATATTTTAGAGGTGAAATCGTGCAATTTTAGAACCAAGTATTATAGAACATTTTATATGAAGTGTTTGAAATCTATGCGAGTAAAACGTGTCTATATATAGCTTTCAATGAATGGCTTTCATTTGGTTTTGGACCAAAGAATGCACACCAAAGTGATGAATGTGGTTTCCAAGATAAATACAATATACTTTATTGAAGTTATCACGTACGTTCTTTGGTCTATTAGAAGCTTTCGCTAGCTATTAACGACTGGCTCATGCAGATTTCATTGTTTTCATTGGAGAAGAGAATACACAGGAAGGTGACGGATTTAGTTATAATGAACACAAATTATTTTACTGGATTTATCATGGTAAGTTCTTTCCTATTGAAAAAGTGTCTGTATTTTATGACGTTACGTCGACTGTTGCATTGTTATTACTGGCTGGTCTGAATCTGGCTATCCAAATGTGCAAAGAAGGTATAAGGATAGGTGTCCAAAAATTCAGAAAATCTTATCAGTTATCACCTGTTGCTGCACAATACAGCAGACTTGTTAGAAAGGGAATAATACTGCCATTTTTTTTTTCTTGCGGTCCGAAATCATATTTTACGCTTTTCTGAACTCTGATTGGCTACGCGAGCGGTCCGTATGAGCCCGTACAGGCCGCGCGAGATTTAAAGCCGTAGAGGCAATGTTTTTATTTTTGAAAATTTAAAGACGAGCTTATTTAAGGCTACTTTTTAACATTAAAATGTCTGCAGACGAAGAAGAACACAGTGAAAGTGAATTATACTATCCCACAGAAGATAGTATTCTTCCTAGCATTGATAGGAACGCCGTTTTAGCGCCTAGAAGAGCAATGGAGGGCCAAAGTTATCTAACTTCACCCGAAGAGTTGGGTGAAATTCAAAGTTTTATCGAAAGGCAACGCCCAGATAACACGAAAAAAAAGACGATGTACGACATAAAAGTTATTAAAAGGTACTTTGAATCAATATACGAGACAAGAGAAATTGAAAACATACCTGCCACAGAATTAAATGTCCAGCTCGCGAAAGTTTTCATGAATGTACGCAAGAGAAATGGAAACGTTTATGAATCTACTTCTCTCAAGGACTTCCAGAGAAGTTTGCAGAGATATTTGAACGACAAGAGTTCCACAATGAATATCCTACAAGACCAGGTGTTTGCCAAATCCCGTGAAGTTCATATAGCGAAGAAACGAGAGCTTGTCCAACAACACGCCAAAGGAAACCGACCACAAGCTTGTCGAGAGTTGACAACGGCAGAGGAAGACAAGTTCTTCGAGTTGGGCTTGTTCGGAAAACATGACCCAGAAGTTCTCCAGAGGACCGTTTGGTGGGTTCTTTCTCTTCATTTCGGCTTTCGAGCGCGTGACGAGTCGAGAAAACTAAAGTGGGGAGACGTATCCATCAGTAAAGACCCCGAAACAGGCAGCGAATTGTTGTTGTGGAAAGCTAAACGAGGTTCAAAGACCAGGCACGGCGACGCAGATTTTTTTTCCGTAGACAGTCGGACTCCTCATTGATAGTCGGACGCATCATTGACCCGCGCCCTTAAACAAAACATTCAGCGGATACTCTTCTTATTAGATGCGCTTCCCAGTGTGTCTTGCGCACGCAATTGATGATTTCAAAATATTGTATTGCTTGGTTGAGATGCCAAAATCTGAGCAGGACACATTGTGGCTTCAATTATATCTTGTGTGGTGATGACATCTGACAATATTTTATTAAGTTAAATTCGTCATTCTCACTTGCTTTTCTTTGCTTTTCTAAATGTATTTTGTAAATCTTTTCGGCATTGCAGAATACCCGTCCACTTTTAAGCTATACGCCTTTCAAACATCAATGGATAATACATCTTATAATCTATATTTCAATTCTCAATAGATTAATAATAAATCGATTGATAATTTGGTAGATTAAAATCCCATGGTGGTAAAGGGTAAAGAGGTAAAGGGTATAACGAGGCATACGGTAACTTGGCATTAATAGATTAAATTGCCATAGTGTTAATTGTAGCTCTAATTCTAGTGGATACGCGGATACGCAGTCAAGTAGTTATTTCGAGAACGAGGCATACAGTTAGATTAGCATTAGATCAAATTCTCATGCTACAGGTAGCTAGCTCTATATTTTAGTGAATAGTGGATACGCAGTCAAATAGTTATTTTGAGATTAAGGCGATCGACAGTTAGTTAGCATTAATAGATTAAATTCTCATGCTATAGAGAGCTTAAATGTGGTGTAAAATGTAAATATATTTATCACAACCGGACATTGGTGTTTGACAGATTATGATTAATTAGCGTCGCTGGGAGAAAAATTTATATTATAAAGCATACTAAGCATATTAAACATAAAAAGTCTTGCATGATATTTCCTTATTACTTAGTAATCAGTTTGTGTATATTAGAACGAGGCAATAAGATCTGGTATATACGTATCCAGTAAAATAGAGGCAGGCTACATGATATATTACTAGTGGACGGGTATTCTGCAATATTTCTGTTTGTGGAAAGTAGTCTTGATGGTCGCTTTGAATCTACCAGTATTTTCTTGCTATGGCATCGTGAAGCAAATCGTTCACCTTTCTACACGTGGTCGAAGAAGAACAATGTGGAGTGATGGATATATGGTGCACCAGTGGGTTACGAACGGTTACGAAGGAATCCAGAAATAACGCGCGGAGGCCTGGACGCGGATCAATGATGCGTCCGACTATCAATGAGGAGTCCGACTGTCTACGGAAAAAAAATTTGCCACGGCGACGGGCAACATCAGTAAGCCTTTTATCCCACAGCGCAAGCAACCCACAACGAACGTTGTCCTGTTCAGTTATATCGTGCATTTTCCCAGCATCGACCAGATGAAATGAAACAGCTGGACTCTTCATTCTTCCTGGCTATTAACCACCGTCGCCAGCCAGGTTCTCAGATCTGGTATAACAAAGCTCCACTCGGAAAAAACGAAAATGGCAAGTTTCTTTTGAAGGCTGCGAAAGCTGCTAAATTGTCTGGTAACATCACAAACCCCTCGGTGAGAAAAACCTGTATTTCCCGTTTAATGGATGCCGATATTCCCGAGAATTACGTCGCCCAACTGAGCGGTCACAAGAATTTGAAAAGCCTCGATTCTTACAAATCCGCTTCGACAGCACATCAGCGAAAAATGTCGTTCGTTTTCGTTCAGGAGCCTCGTCTTCTGCCACAAACCAAGCGCCAATTCAACCAAATGAATCACAATATAGTCTCCAACAACAAAACCTTTCCTACTCCAACCAGTCTGCAGTCGAACGCATGTTTTCAGGGGAAACAATTCAAAGATCGAAGGCTGTCATTTCAACTTTTTTCTCAACGCGAGCAAAAGTCCGATCAGAGCTCCAGAAGCACCTTTTGCCAAAAAAAGGCGTGTTATCTTGAGCGATGACAGTGACTCGGACTAAATATAACCTTTTTGAGGTTTTCTGTTAGATTTGATTCCTTTATAATAAACTTCCATTGGATATTTATATATTTAAACGATTTTTTTCGCTTGAAAAATGCTTGTATTCAGAATGTTTCGTTGTTGAATTATTTAAATAAACATGTCACGTGATTTCCTTATTTGGCAGCTTCATTCGCCTGCGGGAGGGGAGGTTGGGGAAATTTAGAGGGGGGAATTAAAAAAAAATATATATATTATTTACCGGTATGGTCGGTCCGTATAGAGAAATATTTCTCTCGGTCTTAAAAACGTCGCCTCGGCCTTCGGCCGTTTTTAAGACCTCGAGAAATATTTCTCTATACGGACCTCCAATCCGGTAAAAAACATATATATAATTTTCATTACCATCAAGAATTTTTATCACATCTTGCACTAAACACTGCGTCAAGAAGAGGTCTCACTAGCTCATGAACTCACATATTTCAACCATCCATCGTTGCCTATTTTGCCACAGTGACCTATAGGACGTTGACTTTACTGCCAGTGTACGACTTGCATATACCAGTTCCTGTGTTCGTTTTATTTTGGACAAATACAGTACAGTCAATTACTTTGAAAAGTACAATCAATTACTTTGGGTGAAAAGGCATCGATATAGAACCCCAAATGCTATACGATTTTGCCCAAATAAGGAGTAACTTGAAAATTCGCGATTTCTCACAATTCCTGTCACAAAATTTGGAAAAACTTTGGTGAAACGTTTTAGTAAATTCAGAACAAGTTTCCTGCATAACCAAGAATACGCAATAACGATTTGTGTCGATTTCTGCTGAATCGAGTGTCAAAAAATACAGTAAATCTTCAGTAAATCTTTTTTTTGCTAAATCAAATGTCATTTGTGTTCCGAAATGCGGAAAAAATGTCTTAAAATTAAATACTAAAAAAATTGACAACTAGTTTATCGTTTCTTTTAAATGCCATGTTATAATTAATTTGAAGTTTTCAAGTCCTCGAGATGACAATCACAATTTTTGGGTCATTTTGTCACATATAACGCAATTTTCACTTCGAAAAGGCCAAGGGAGACTAAAATAGGCAGGAAAAAACTGGAATGGAAAATCACGACTTCTTCTGTGTTAAAACATTATCAATTGCATGCGAACGTCATAACGTCTACGGATTGTATCAGACGCACGTCAGTGAATGCGAAATGGCAAGTGAGAGTGACCAACGTTTCTTACACAGGAACACGAGTTGTACGAGAGTCGTATGGAATGTATGACCACGTAATTAGGCTATCATGCAACAACAGTTTTATTTTAGAATATTTATAGTAGTCAATATAATAACATCAAATCCTTTTTAAAGGAAATAAAAAACGCTAGCCAATGAGAATTCTGAACGTAAAGTTTCTGCACCATGACGAGATTTAGTGCATGGCAAACACGAGCTCTCATCAACTCTTGTCCGCGTAAAAATCAGGTCAAAAACAATGATAAATTATTATTACTTACGCAGCTATAATATATAAATTGTTTCCAGCATGTTGTCAATGGTTCTACTTTCCTCAAGTGGAATTATTGGTGTTCTCCACTTTGTGTTTTGGTGAATATGGCAATATCTGTCGCAGGTTTATTGCAGATTCTCTAGCGATTGCCTTGAGCGTCTGTGGTAGTAGATAAACTCTGATGTTACAATAAGTGAGGGTTCCCATACAGGTATGTAGGTTTCTTAAAAACAAAAGCAAAAGTATGGATAGATAGATAGATAGATAGATAGATAGATAGATAGATAGATAGATAGATAGATAGATAGATAGATAGAAAAACTTTATTTAGACACGTTGACCCCGTCAACTTAAGCTGATTTCCACGGGGGACGTGTGCAAAATATCTTTACATAACTATATAAAAGTACGTTTAATTCTTTATACTAACTATTTTAAGTTCATTGCATGAATTATATTAATTGAAGTGAAATTTTCCGTTAACAGAGGCAAAATAATTATCTTTTCAGAATAACGATATACATTAATCCTTATTAAATTTCAATCCTTAAACGATCCATCCTAATGAAAAGAGAAATCTTGCAGTACCATAGTATACTACAGATAACGTCAGCTGTATGCATGGTGGCTGCATGCGTACAATATATTACGCTATACACAAAACTTCGACTGGTAATCGTGTTATTTTGTGATCCAGTATACCATAGAATACTACAGGTAACGTCAGCTGGTAGCTACAGGTTGTATTGTATTGTATCGTATTATACTTTATGATATGGACAATGGTGTTTCACTGGAAACTAAAACACTCGTAGAACTCAAATCCCCCTACATCCGGAACCACACGCGCGTATTTTCCGTATTTCACGCTTGCGAGTGACATGCGAATTTCCAGCCATTTTCATTGTTGTTTTGAAAAGATAAATAGTCTTTGGTCCGTATATAAATCAATTAATGTTGGAAATAAAACGAAAACATTTAAAAGACAACTCGAGGTAAGTAAAATTTATTCTAGTTTTATGTTTGCACTATAATACGGACCATCTCTCGCGCATTTATTTACATGAATATGAGATGTTGTTTTTGCTACTCGAACATAAAATCCGTATCTCCTCACAACCGTCTAATATCCTCTATATATACAGTACATATACTATAGATAGTACAGTAACGTTGGTAGTTGGCCGTGTTGTATTGTAGTTAGTACACTATACAGGGTGTATAAAGCCGCGTTCACACTAGCGGCCCAGGCCTGGCCTGGACCTCGCCTGGGTCTAGGTGTGAACGGGTTTTACCTGGCCTGAGCCTGGCCTAAGTCACGAAATCCAGGCCAGCAAATGTAGGTGGCCTGGACCTGGCCTTGGCCTCGATCATCACTGGTGTGAACGGGTTTTCCTGGGCCTGGCCTGGGCGAGGCCCCGTTACCATCGCAATATCTGCCCACGATAAAAACTGGTCAGATGATTGTCATACAATTGGAGGGAAAAACATTCAAAGCGCAAAATTAAATACTTTAGTGGAACACAAGGACGTTTATATTGACGCCTGATTGCTTTGGCCTGGAGTTGGGCGTCAAGCCAATGTGAATGCATCACAATTGGCCCAGGCCAGGTCCAGGCCAGGCCTGGGCCGCTGGTGTGAACGCGGCTTAAAAAAACTGAACATATTTGAAATTGCTCTTAATTTCGCAAAACAGCTATTAGTATCCAGTTTTTGATGTATATAGCTTCTTTGGGTACTTATAATGTAGAATAATGAAAAAATTTCTCGAACTCTAATTTTGTGAACCAGGAGGGGGGTGTCTTTTCCAACAAAATAAAAATGGCTGGCGCACGAAACTTAAAAGCTTCGCAAACTTACATTTTTCCCTAAAAATCAGCTATTTGCATGCTTAATTATGCCTTTGCCTAATTTGCATATATCAGCAATATGCAAATTAAGTAGTCACTAATTAAGCATGCGAGAGGCTGATTTTTTAGGAAAAAATGAATAGGTAAAGGCTTAAACTAAAGCAAATTGTCTGAAATTTTGTACAGTAATTAAAAACCCAACAAATTTTCCATCTATTAACTCAAAATATGATTAAAGCTTTTAAATTTCGTGCGCAAGCCATTTTTAATTTGTTGGAAAAGATGCACCCCCCTGGTTCACAAAATTTGAGTTCGAGAAATTTTTTCATTATTCTACATTATAGTACCCAAGGAAATTATATACATCAAAAACTAGATACTAATAGCTGTTTTTTCAAAATTGAGAGTGATTTCAAACCTGTTCAGTTTTTTTTTATACACCCTGTATTATACTGCAGTATCTTACCACAGTACATGCACTACAGTACAACCAGCCTACCAGCAAACGTTAGCTTATTCTAAATATTGGCAGGATGAAATTGTATAGGTTTTTCGACGATCTGCGATGATTTTCCAACAGCCAAGCAATTGTGAAAACATTTTTCAGGTTGTTATATGCACGAAACGGGGGGAACACAGCCAGACTGTAGAGGGTTATTCTTTTTTTCCAGGGCGTATCATAACGTTTTTCAGGTTTAGAAATGGGTAATGAGAAGCGTTTAAACGGATGACGAACAAATAATGAACAATTTTTCAGAGTTTTTCAAAACCGTTAACGGTATGTTTACCAGCACTGTAGACGTGTTCAAATTTCAGAATCAGTTTAAGAGGTATAAGACTCCTCCCCACTCAAGTCATCGTGTATATAGTATCGTCACATTTCGACATGACAATAATGTACACTCGCACAACCTTTTCACTGCTTTAACTGGGCAAGTGAAGCAATGCCGAACATCTCTCAACGTTGTATGCATATTGGTGATGTAATGCTTCTATGTGCTTATAGAAGATTTATTCATAAGTCAAAGATACACGTCTGATTATGTCTAGGTGTTCTAGCGAGTCCTTGAGGTTCCTATTACAATTACATGTGCTAGTGATTATGATGTGAACTGTCAATCAACCTAATTGATGTATGTATATAGCTACTATATATAAGCATATATTACATCCTCCTTTTTCTAAATTAAAGGTAATTATTACCAAATTATATATAACGTAAAATGAATTATTTAAGAAATCAAGTCTATGTTTGGATTACGTGTTCGATTCAATATTTAAGTAAACATATTCAAACAATATGGCAATCATGCTCCATATGTTCCTTGTTCCTGGACCTTGGTTTTGGATTAGAGCAGCTCCAAGACCGTTTTGTGAAGCGTCGACTTGGAGTGTCACTGGTTTTGCTACATCGTAGTAACGCAGAGTAGCAGGGTCAGTTAGTGAATGCTGTAGATCTCGAAACGCTTTCTCGTGTGTTTCGAGCCAGTGGAACGCAACGTTCTTCTTGATGAGTTCTCTCAGAGGTGCGGTGACGTCTGAAATGTTCGGTGCAAACTTGGCGATAAAATTGACCATGCCTAACAGTCGTTGGACGTCATGTTTGTTCGTAGGTTTGGGGTAATTCTTGATTGCTTCAACTTTGGTCTCGTCAGGCTTGACACCATTTGCCGTAAGCGTTTCTCCCAGATAGGTTATCTTGGTTTGTCGAAACTGACATTTGTCTTTGCTAAGTGTCATATTGATATCTGTCACTCGATTGAGAACACGTTCAAGGTTTTGATCATGTTCTTCCAGTGTTCGTCCCCAAATCAAAATATCATCGATGTCCGTCTCGCACCCGGGTAAATCATGAAATTTCTCGTGGACAGTTTTATGGAACACCTCTTGTGCAAACACGACCCCAAATGGTATCACAGTAAAGCGATAGCGCCCAAATGGCGTATTAAATGTCGTCAAATAAGAGCTCTCTTCGTCAAGTGGCATTTGCCAAAATCCAGAGTTCGCATCCAGTTTACTGAAGAATTTGGCGTCTGTCAGGCGGCTTGTTATCTCCTGCTGTGTGGGGAGTTGGTAATGCTCTCTACGCAGAGCTTTGTTGAGATCTCGTGGATCGATGCATATACGTAATTTTCCCGAGCGTTTCTCGTTAACTACCATGGAGTTTACCCATGCCGTGGGCTCGTTGACTTTCTTAATGATTCCCCTGGATTCCATTTCTTGTAGTTCGTTCTGGACTCGATCTCTCAACGCTGAAGGAAGCTTACGAGGTGGATGAACAACAGGCGTTGCGTCAGGGTTAATCTTAATGTGATAAGGGTCTGATATGCGTCCTAATCCGTCAAAGCATTTGGAATATTTCTCGAATATCTGTTCACTTGTAAGTCCGTTTAGTGAACTTTGAGGTGACGCGTCGTTAATTGGCTGGTTGCGCAGCTGGTCTACGTTATGAAATGTTATAAGTTTCATACTTTTACAGTTTGTACATCCGAGCAAGGATTTGCCCGTCTCGACCACTTGAAACTCGAGTACTTCAGTCGCTTGAGGTTCCTATTACAATTACATGTGCTAGTGATTATGATGTGAACTGTCAATCAACCTAATTGATGTATGTATATAGCTACTATATATAAGCATATATTACAGGTGAGACGTTATTATAGTATAGACAGACACATTACTCACCAACTTTGTAGCGCGTCTGACAAGACCAACTATACTGCCGACGATACAATGCAATTATATCATGAACCTGTTCATAATGAAACAAAACAATTACTGTGTGTGTAGAGATATACACAAACTTACATTATTTTCATTGTAGTTATGAAGCATGGTGTTATTAGAATCTCTTGTTGTAACAAGTTTAATCGGCTATAGAGTATTGGTATAAATTTTGCATATCAAACTAGCTTTCGCATGTTCTGATTGGCTAGTTGACTAGTAAATCTGACGCATTATTTACCAGTCGACTAGTAAATAATGCTTTTCAAAAAGAATGTTTCGGAAAATTTGGTTTCAAAATCGACAAAATATTGAAAAAATCGACCCAGAAAACGAAAGAAGCACAAAATGTTGTATTTAAGTTGAAAGGTATAGGAATCCTTTATTATTTTACTGTGTCAAACATATTCACGAACAATTTAAAACTTATTTAAAACTCCGAAACGTTCAATTCAAACAAATATTAACAGCAAAAACTATCCCGACTGTTGGGAAAAACCTTGCCGTGATATTCTTTTAAAACCATTTTGTTTTGTATCCTATATAGATATCTCAATTTGTGCGATACTATTTCTTTTGATCTGTTATGTTTCCATTGTGCTGTATGGTGATTTAATTAAACTGATATTTGGATATTTTGTTTTATTTATTAAAAATTTATACTAAAACAATTATTCGCCTCAGGCTCAGTGATTACCGTGAATATTCACCTCGACTTCGTCTCAGCGAATATTCACCGGTATTCACTGAGCCTTGAGGCGAATAATTGTTAAATATTGGGACTATATACGTCAATAACTTAAACGTCGGTACGATATCCAGGGTTTCCAACAGAAGTCGGAAACCGCCCGTTGTACAAAAATCATGCGGCACCTGCAGCTTCAAAGAATATATACTTCAGTCTTCAAAGAATGTTAGACAGTTTTCAGGAGTAAAATATCCACAAGATCTCCTTGATATCTTTCGTTGTCCTCATGTTTCAGTCGACATATTGAAAATCTTCAACTTTGCTCAAGCGAAGTACTGTATCTGGGGCCGGTTGTATAAAACTCTTAATCACTTTTTTAATCACTATTTTGTAGTTAAATAGTGATTAACTCTCGAATAGGCGCTTCTTATTGGATGACGTTTTCACTTAACCATAGTTAACTTTAATCACTTTTTTATACAACCGACCCCTGATGATCACGTTTTAGGGGAAACAAATTAAGTTAGTTCCGCTTTTACAAGTTAAGATAGAAAATTTGAACGTACAGAGAGATATATGTATGTCAGAATCAGATGATCATTGTTGTTTAAATTGTGTTGGAAATAAATAATATTTTAATGACTTTTAAGCTGATGCTTGTGATGTTAGTCTGAGTGTATATCCACACTAGCTTAGCTTCACAAATATGCATGGCCACGGTGGTGTTTGACATTATTATATGCGGCACAATCTTCCAAAGGTCGTAGGTTCGGTTCCCACCGTGGCTCTGGCATATTTTTGAAGCTAGGCCAGTGTGGATATACGCTCAGAGTAACATCACAATCATCATATTCAAAAACTTTCACGCTACTGTACGTTAAGTACTTTGAGAGGATTGTGGTTCTTAAATCCACAAGCATTCTCGGATCGATCGCCCCCGACTCCTTAGTTGTTGGGGCCCTTGGAGTATAGACTATAGATTGTGCCGCTTATAATAATGTCAAACACCTGCATGCTGATAGAAATTCTATAGGAAACTCTGGAATCGCATAGATAAAAATACAGAATAAATGTCACCAGGGAAGAAATTGAGCTTAGATAGCGAGATCGAGAAAGATGAGCGACAAAAAACTTTTACTAAACCAGAGACGGAGAAAGCAAAACTGTACAAATTTAAAAGCTCAATTCAGACAGTAGACTGACCAAAGGCTGCTCAAAAAGAGAAATTAAAGCAGTTACGAATATTTACCAAGCAACACCAATGCATGGCTGTTTAGAAAAAGCCAAATTTCGTATTTGCATGACTGCTAACTCAATATACAAAAGGTACAGTTTTCGGAAATGTTCTATAGAGATAGCACACGCTAGAATAGACAATACCCCCAGCCTAGTCCCAGTCGTTCTGAGACAAGCGCGAGAAAAAACGCGGATGTACTAAAGACTGGGATCTAGGGGTGACGTCACAACTCTAACGATCTAGTTGTGACGTCTCGCGCTGAAGCGTTCAGCACACCCAGGCATAAAACTTATTTAAATATATCAAAGCAGCGTACAGAGAGAGAGCCTGGGACTAGGCTGACAATACACAATACACAACAACACACATCATGCAGATAAGGCAGTTTTAGACCATCTTGTGTAATAGTTTAATATATACGCAGCTAGCAGTAATAACTTACTCTTTAGTCATCTCCACAGTGTTGAAGTGCCAATTGACAAATATTAGGAAACACTAAAAATGAGATGACAATTACAACGTGAAGTACAATCTCGCAAGTCAAGGTTTTTATCACGCTTGAGGCGAGAAAAAAACAAGCGTGATAAAAACTCTGGGTTGCGAGGTTGCGTGAAGTACCGACTCTCAAATTCTAATAACTCCAAAACTTCTTAACGTTTTGTTTTTATTGTCAATTTTGCTGTCTGCCTTGCTCTGGTCAAACAGTCGCCGCCAATTTAAACTCGGGAGATCCCAAGGATAGTGCAAAGGTCAGAAGGGCAGATGGGTTATAGACCACCAGTCAGGGACCTCAAGCCACCTGTGAGGGAATGTAACATTTTGCCAGGTAATACTGTATATTCAGCTGCCTATTTACCGCCCAGGCTCTCTCCCGCATAGAGATTATAAAAGAATATTCTGGCATTCAGGGAAAAATCGAGGGACAATTTGAAGCTTCCCGCAGTTGGGGGCAAATTTCAGGCATTCGGACTCATTCCCGAATGTAAATTCTTGTTGCATGGAGCAAAAAGCACGCACGAGCATAGAGATTGTAAAAGAATCGCTCTGTGATTGGCAAAAATCTCGTTGCCCGGATATGAATTCTCATTCCCGGATACACATACATGTCCAATACCTATGCAAGATGTCCGATGGAAAAATCAAAAGGCCATTGGACATTCCATTTGTCAAATGGATCAAATGGACCTCCAATTTTCCATTGGACTTTTGCGTGTCCATTGGATCCAATGGACAAATGGAATGTCCATTGGCCAGCAATGGATCAACTATCGGAACTATGCATCACCGAATAAGAGACCATGTGAAGTTTGCCGATCGGAATAATGCATCAACCGGATAAGAGCTTCCGCGTTTTTACCATTACGTAATTAACAGGTTGCAAGATCCCATGTGGACATGATTATGAAACCAGAGAGATGTTCCAATTGTCCAATGGATCCAATGGATCCAATGGACCAATTATTGTCCAATGGAATTTTACCTGTCCATTGGATCCAATGGACAAAATAATCTGTCCATTGGAAAATTACCTGTCAATTGAATCCAATGGAAAAATAATATGGAAGTCAATAGACATTTCTTATATCAATAATACAACAATATGTTGTTGCTTCGTTCTTAAGAACTCCCGCAATATATCAACATAATTTTGCTTCTTTGTCAACTAGAGACCACGCGTACATAACACGGGAACTGGAAGATCCTTACATGAATAAATAAATATAATATTTTGTTGCTTCGTTCTTAAGAACTCACACCACGTATATAACGCGGAAAGGAAAGATCCTTATATCAATCATTGAATAAATAAATATAATATTTTGTTGCTTCGTTCTTAAGAACTCACGCAATATATCAACATAATTTTGTGCTTCTTTCTCAAGAGACCACGCGTGCATAACACGGGAACGGGAAGATCCTTATATGAATAAATAAATATAATATGTTGTTGCTTCGTTCTTGTTGTGAACGTTCGGTTAAGAAACGTTCCTTTGTTTTCAAGAGACGCGCAATATATCAATATAATTTTCCTTCGTTCTCAAGAGACCACATATACATAACACGGGAACGGGAAGATCCTTATATGAATAAATAAATATAATATGTTGTTGCTTCGTTCTTAAGAACTCACGCAATATATCATATGGCAATATAATATGTTAAGTTCTTTCTTTCTTAAATTAAGAAACCTACACGCAATATATCAATATACTAGGTTACCCACAGGGCAGTAATGCTGCCTTTGACAGCAAAAGACAAACTACAGGGTGTTGAACGACTCCTTCAGAAACATCCTATTATTAATAATTTTGCTTCTTTCTCAAGAGACCACGCGTGCATAACACGGGAACGGGAAGATCCTTATATGAATAAATAAATATAATATGTTGTTGCTTCGTTCTTAAGAACTCACGCAATATATCATATGGCAATATAATATGTTAAGTTCTTTCTTTCTTAAATTAAGAAACCTACACGCAATATATCAATATACTAGGTTACCCACAGGGCAGTAATGCTGCCTTTGACAGCAAAAGACAAACTACAGGGTGTTGAACGACTCCTTCAGAAACATCCTATTATTGTTATCCTTGTTAACCCATTTATTGACAGTACCCTACCACTGACTGAGTATTAAAAATCGTCTGGCGTTGGACAGGGTAAATACTAAAGTAGGGGTCATTACTGTGCTGATGGATTAACAAGAGCCATTGGCAGATTACTGGCAGTACCCTATACCACTGACGAGTAAAATCTTCTGGCGCTGGACAAGGGGAGGGTGCATTACCAGCTAATGGGTTAAACCACCGAGGTTAAAAATAAGATTTGATGCTCCAGGAAACGTAAACAAGCTATCAGTGTGACATCCCAGTTTATATATTTATATACTCGGAATATTGATTTCTCGGTATATACAAAATTATTTTAAAGTATAACAACCAGCGAAGACGTAAGCCACTAACTACCCTGCGCGGCTGCGCGCAGACTATATAATGACATATATATGTCATCCGTCCGGCCCGTCCGTCGCCATCCGTCCGTCATTCATCCGTCCGTCCGTATCCGCGTTTTATCCTAACCCGTTTTCAAAACACAAAGTTTGCATAATTAACTGCAGTGCGGTTCGTCATCAATCAACATTTTCAAAAGCGGCCAATTAGACCAGGGGTTAAAGGGCAATGACAATGACATGCAGGTGACATTTAATATTGGATCTCACTAATTAAAATTTGCGTGTTTAATCAATGTTTATCAAATAAAGCAAAAATATATACAAGACAATCTCACATGTGGAATCTTTTCACTTACGGACTGCCTTGTGATGCAGTACAAGTATGAATACAAATTACAAAGCATTTGTAAATCCTAAAACATAATTAAATCATACGGCGGCACATTCAAGATTTTAATATCGTATTTCAGTCGCGTTTATACTGTTTGGCACATTCGTCAGGGGTAAAAGGTTTTGAGCTTGGAATTCTTCAGGGGTAAAGAGTTTTGAGCTTGGAATTCTTCAGGGCCTATAACTATGAAAAACATGTATCCTCGACAGGAGGGGTACGGATATTAAATGGAATAGCCCTGAAGGGTTTTGAGCTTGGAATTCTTCAGGGCTAAAAGGTTTTGAGCTTGGAATTCTTCAGGGGTAAAGGGTTTTGAGCTTGGAATTTTGGAATTCTTCAGGGGTAAAAGGTTTTGAGCTTGGAATTCTTCAGGGGTAAAGAGTTTTGAGCTTGGAATTTTGGAATTCTTCAGGGGTAAACAGTTCTGAGCTTCGAATTCTTCAGGGGTATAACTATGAAAAACATGTATCCTCGACAGGAGGGGTACGGATATTAAATGGAATAGCCCATTAGTGCTAGGCATTTCACACTTACCAATGACCATCCCCAAAAGTACCATCTCTGAACCATATAAGCACCTCAGAATAGCCAAAGCATTTATGGTTTGGTAGATAGCAGTATGGCGAAAGCGTCGTTTTTGGGTGTGGTCAGTTTCGGACGTTTCGCCCCGGATTGGGGTTCGGGCAGCGTTACCATGTTGACCGTCATGGTCAACTTATCCTAAAACAGTTGAGATTATCTGTCCTAAATGAAATGCATACAAACTCATATACAGGTCCTAGACTAAATATAATATGTTGTTATTTCTCTCTTAAGTGGCAGTCCCGCTAAGAGCGGTCCGATGACTTTGACTTCGGAAAATAGATTTCCTTTATTTTTTGTGTGTTGAAAGGCATTGGTATACAAGTGTCCAAAATAAATATATTTTTTGAAAATTTTTTTTATGGCTTCGGTAGACGCCGAACACATTTTACCCGTGCAGAGCTATTTTCAAGCAAAATCGAAGGTTGAATTTCGGTAAATTGTAGAGCCGCGCTGAGTCAAAACGCCTGACTATTTCCAAATTTTAACTAGATCAACAAGTTAAGATACAATTCACTCCCGCCCTGTTCCAAAAAATAAGAGCATTTTAACAAATCATGAATAAACGACAGCAACTTGACGGAACACCGGTTTTTGCTTCTTGTTCGGTCTACAAAATTACACTAAAATCGAAGCCTGAGATCTCCACTAGATTTTTGTAGTGTAAATGCACTTTGACCTGGCCTAGGTCAGGAAATCTGGCCCATCAGAACAGGTGTTCCATATTTCCTAACCTAGGCCAAGCCCAAAATGCGTTTACACTACAAAAATCTAGTCCAAAGCTAGGCCTAGGCCAGGCTTAGGCTCGTAGTGTAAACACGGCTTATGACCGACATATCAGAATGTTATAGTAGTTATGAAATTTGAATTGAATTTACTTAGGGAATCCTCACATATCGATTTTGTCCATGAGAAACGTCATATGTTCGTTTCTCTGCAGACCCACCCCCCTTAGAAACGTCACACATAGTTATCGATATTTTGTTCTTTAATATAGTACACATAAGGTAATTTTCTAGTATTTTCTACGGTCGGCTATTGGCGATGCTTCCGTGAGGAACATGTCATCAAAATTTCCAACGTTTCTCAAAACAACTTTTTTTGCATGAAATATTGATAATTTTAGCGCGTTTTTTTTTTAAACTTGAGTCTTTTAATACAAGCCAGGCGTAATAATATAAATGTATACGTATATAGAACAGGTATGGTTTATTCTGCAAAGATGATTCCGAAATGTCAAGTCTTTCGAAAAAACCATCGAATTTTTCCATGATGTTTACTGAGAAACGTCACAGCTGCAACCCCCCACCCCCCACCCCACCCCCACCCCAAAATGAACATATGACGTTTCTCGTGGAAAAAATCGATATGTGAGGCTTCCCTAAAATTATGCTTTTTCTTTTACTAACCCAGCATAGAAAATTCCTATTTTAGTATTTATTTCGCGTTAAGTAAATTCAATTCAAACTTCATAAATAACATTCTGATATGTCGGTCATAAATTCGAATGTACATTTTTGTGTCGTATTTTGTTATGCCGTCGCCACAGAAAAATAGAACATATTGATAAAAATTCTAGGCCTAGGGGGAATGGAAACACGTGGAATGTTCTATTATACTTATAGTTTTTTAAATCAATCAACTAAACCAATCAACTGAATCAAGGAAAGAATAATCGGTCTTTCTGAATTCTGGTATATTTTTGAAATATACAAGTTCGTGACATTTATGAATCTGGTCAGACTGAATGAATGTGGCATAACATTCAAAAACAAAGCTCTCTCAGCGTGTCAGGAAAAGAATATATATTACGACTATATTTACAAAAAGGGTTTTACTAGCTGTGGTAGTTTTTTCATCTGACTATGTTAGTCAGAAAGAAATTGTTTACTTTTAGCGCCTCTCAAGAAATATGTTAATTAGCTATAAATTATGCAAAAATCATTGATTATGGGCTCCAGAAAATCTTAACTCGCGCCAAATACAGATTGATACCCGCAGGTTTCTCTTCCGATCTTCTGAAAATAAGTATAAATCATTACAGCCAAGCACATTTCAGCGTAATTTTAGGTCCCCATTTGGAGATCTCAGGCTTCGATTTTAGTGTAATTTTGTAGACCGAACAAGAAGCAAAAAGCGGCGCGCCGTCAAGTTGCTGTCGTTTATTCACGATTTATTCAAATGCTCTTATTTTTTGGAACAGGGAACCTGAATTGTATCTTAACTTGTTGATTTAGTTAAAATTTGGAAATAGTCAGGCGTTTTGACTCAGCGCGGCTCTACAATTTACCGAAATTCAACCTTCGATTTTGCTTGAAAATAGCTCTGCACGGGTAAAATGAGTTTTGGCGTCTAGCGAAGCCATAAAAAAGAATTTTCAAAAAATAAATTTATTTTGGACACTTGTATACCAATGCCTTTCAACACACAAAATATAAAGGAAATCTATTTTCCGAAATCAAAGTCATCGGACCGCTCTTAGCGGGACTGCCACTTAAAGTCGTGTTTACACTACAAGCCTTCGCCTGGCCTTGGCCTACATTTTGGCAGTGTAAAGTGTAACAGACTTTGGCCTAGCCTTGGTCTGACCTATAGGCCAGGAAATATGGGCCAACTACAACCGGTGGCCTAGACCTGCATGGCCTACGCTTGTGGGAATGTAAACACTTAGGCTACGGCCCTGGCCTTATTTTCATGGCAACGTCGGTGTCCACAGGGTACAGTGAGATATTATCGGACGAGCGGACCACGTCACAACACATAAAAATACACAAAATTAATTACAAAATTCTAGGCCAAACTCAGCCAGTCTAAAAAAAATAATGTAATATATGGTGTAAACGCGGCACATTTACCGAGGCTTGTAGTGTAAACAGGACTTTTAATAGTCAAAGCTGCTAAAACTCCCGCTGATGCGCAGGATATAACCGTCGTGGGAACAGACTATAAACTCAGAAAGTCTTTGACAGTGTGTGCATGGGCGACTTTTTTGTCGGAATACGACGTGTTATAATGCATTTATTAAATTATAACGTTTCCTTTAATTAATTGCCTCCGGCATCGGCTTTAGTTACCGACCGCCTGGTCATCTTGTTGCGCTCTGCCTATATGTAGTTCACTTCATTTCCAACGCAAAGTTCTATTAGTTGCTTTCTCAAATCTCAATGCAAGGTTTAGATATGAAGATGGACATATCTAAATATATTGTACGGTTTGTTGAAGAATATATTTCCCACAGAACAATGTAGCCTATCGCATATTTTTAGGTGTATATACCAACTGGACATATATTACCTTATATATGCCTTATATTCCATATATAAAGTTTAATTGTGTTATCAACCCTATAAGGGTTCAATAACAATGCATGCAAGCGTATTTGACGTTGCAAATGCAAAACAAATAAATGCAGTGAAGTGCTGAATAAGCATCGACACTTAACCACAACTCCAAGCGTAAGCTACCTATATGGTAGAAAGAAGCAAATTGTAAGGAATTTTTTTTCTTTTTTGTCTTTGAAACGCTCAGAGAATCATTCATGCTTTGTGTTCTTGCTTATAATATTATTTTTTGCCAGTAAAAACCCGGCTTCACACATTGCATTTTAAATATTCAGTTGAGCATTGGACATCACTTATGATGCTTTTTACTGAACAGAAATTATTCCACAAATTAAAGTTGCTTTTTCTAGCTAGTCTGCTCAGCAGCCCCCATTCCGGCTGAGAGCAGGCAGCTACTTTTTAGCGAAAACCGCAAATTTAGGGCATTTTTCGACTCATTACGACTTTTACGCAAGACTTTTTACGCGCGAACTGACGACTTTTCACCAGTTCCGCCAATACTCAAACATAACAGGCGGCATGCATTCAAGGCAGGTAATTGATGTTCGACACGGATACATTAGCCTCATCATTATCCAACCCTCTCAAACAGATTTTTTTTTGGGTTTATGTTCTTTTTTTTATTCGCTGTTTGTATATTAAGCACTTATTAATTGCCACGACTTTTTACAAAGACTAATTAGTTTTTCACGCAGAAAGACGTCTTGCAGTTTTGTTACCTTTCCATCGGCACACAAATCTATCAGTTATATGGAACGTACTCGGATTTCAGGTACTGTCAAAGCGATACATCCGTTTATGTAAAGGCTATAATAATTTTTTTAATTACATGTGGTTTGTATATAATTTGAATTTGCAATTCTGTGGCAGCTGCTGCAAGGAGCCCAAGGATTTTTTCTGTCCTTTAATAAAATATAAAAAAGGTCGTATGGCGAAATAACATATGATGATACATGCATGTGTCGGCAAAATATAAATACTTCCTATCTTACACGTTCACCATAATCCATGACAACATATCAGTATATCAGTAGTGTTATATAACAGTCACTTCGTTTCCTATGCCAATTAATCATAATCAGTATAACATCTCATCTTACATCGCGTCAAAATTGGTAAAAACTAGTCCTTGGTCATTGCCAACGCCGTCGCTACTATTAAACTGCTCAGTTTCGTCAGTGCTGCTGTTACCAAGAAGAAATGAATTAAAAATGTTTCAATACAAACTTTCTAGTTTTGACTGCCAGTGCAGTTTTCCTCACAGTTCTTCCACAGTCGGAAGCTTGTGTTCAAATCCAACATTTTTAAATCTTTTCAATGTATTTTTAACGTAAGCCAAAGTCACTACGCACGACAAATATGTTTCATAATTACATATCAATACTGCATGGAAACGCCGAAAATGTTTAATCCTAGTCGGATAGAATTTCGCGGCGGCCTCATGTTTCATGCTGTTGTGTTTATAAATTTAAACTGATAACCTTTGCCCAATATACTCTGTAGCTTTACTCACATGGTAATTCTTATTCTCTACATTTACGCTAAAAATACAAGTAAAAAATAAAAACTTAACAAGAACGCAAAAATGAATGAAAACAAGAATGATTACATATTTCAATATGCTAGCAGTCACTATTCACTGACTGCTCCAGCGATATGCCCGCACGAATCAATCACTTGCCCATTTGAATCCTGCTTTCGCGTCTATGACTATAACATCTTTAAAATTTTTCAAAGTATTTTAAGCCAAATTAAGTCAGTACGCGCGAACGAAAGTGCAAACGAAAATCTTTAATACTAGTCGGATAGAATTGCGTGGCTTTTGACATATATTACAGTAAAATGTAGTAAACGGCCAAGCAGCAGAACGTTTTATACTAATAACCTTTGCCCAAACCTCAAATATATGTCTGTAGCAATAATAGTCACATGGTAATTTTAATTATCTAGATTTACACACTTTAACAAGAACGCAAAAATAAATAGTGCAAACAAGTATGATTGCATATTTCAATATGCTAGCAGCCACGTACTATTCGCTAACTGCTGTAGCAATGTTATGCCCGCACGCGAAATCACTTGCCCATTTGATCCATCTGACAAATATTTTTCCAACGGAAAAACACGGTGTCCAATGGATCCAATGGATCCATTGGACACTTTCGTTTGGCTATCTCAATGGCCTTGTATCTACATGACGTCCATGTGCTTCTAATTACGTCATTCAAATACATGGTAATTGACCAACTGAAAAAGCAAATGTCCGATGGACATTCCACTTGTCCATTGGATCCAATGGACACACAAAACTCCAATGGACATTTCCAGGTCCATTGGATCCATTTGATCCAATGGACACTTTCGTTTGGCTATCTCACTGGCCTTGTATCTACATGATGTCCATGTGCTTGTCATTACGTCACTCAAATACATGGTAATTGACCAACTGAAAAAGCAAATGTCCGATGGACATTCCACTTGTCCATTGGATCCAATGGACAAACAAAACTCCAATGGACATTTCCAGGTCCATTGGATCCATTGGATCCAATGGACACTTTCGTTTGGCTATCTCACTGGCCTTGTATCTACATGATGTCCATGTGCTTGTCATTACGTCACTCAAATACATGGTAATTGACCAACTGAAAAAGCAAATGTCCGATGGACATTCCACTTGTCCATTGGATCCAATGGACACACAAAACTCCAATGGACATTTCCTGGTCCATTGGACAAATGGATCCAATGGTCGTTTTGATTTTTCCATCGGACATCTTGCATGGGTATTGGACATTAATCCATTTATGAGGCATATCAATAATGAGTATGATGGCACTTTCGTTTGGCTATCTCACTGGCCTTGTATCTACATGATGTCCATGTGCTTGTCATTACGTCACTCAAATACATGGTAATTGACCAACTGAAAAAGCAAATGTCCGATGGACATTCCACTTGTCCATTGGATCCAATGGACACACAAAACTCCAATGGACATTTCCTGGTCCATTGGACAAATGGAATGTCCAATGGCCTTTTGATTTTTCCATCGGACATCTTGCATGGGTATTGGACATTAATCCATTTATGAGGCATATCAATAATGAGTATGATGGACATCCAAACGCATTGTATGACAAGTGTCATCATGGTTAGATTACTGAAACTAAGAAGCGGATTAAAGTTGGTACGTGGTAACATGGTACATTCCTTGGTGTCCAGGAGTGTGATATCTCAACTGGATAAAATGATTTTTAACATCTCAGTGTTTTCTATCTTTCATAGGATCAAAACCCTACAAGAAACTGAAAAATATTCTGACAAAGAAAACCCTAGTCAAAGATATAAAGAAACTTTCACCCAGAGAAAAGGGAAAATAACTGAATTGCTTCCCTCAGGTCGGTTTGTTTGTTTTTAGTTCCTAATAATAAATTTTGTAATGGTATTTCAGTCTGTCCAACACCAGATGATTTTCCTAATGACTATTGTTAACCTATTAGCTGGAAAACCACCCCTAGCCTTACACAATTGCCAATTCTTGCCTTAAGAGTAAGCATGCTCTTGGATAGTATCAAGGAAAGAATGCTCTACGTGCTTCTGAAAATGTTGTTAAATTTATTGATGAAGCCATAGTACTGTATGTTGTGGTGTTTATTATACAGCTATGTAAGAAAGCATCTTATGCTTTGTTTAGTTGAAACTCAACACCAAGACCAACTGAGAGAAAAATCAAGATCTACCAACAAGCAAAAATGCAAGACTTCTTGTTGCACAAAATGTGGGGAGCCAATGAAAGGGCATCAAAAAAGCACGTGTCAATCAAATACGGCTGGTCAACAACAAAATGTTTAGCAATTAAAGAAAACATTCACATGCATGTATGAAAAGAAAATTCATATTCACCAACAAATTATAGGAAATAAATACATTGCGCCATTCCATTTAATGTGTGCACCCCGCCCCCGCCCCCCCCCCCCTATTGAGGGGTCCTTAAAAATTTTACCCCCTTAATAGGAAATTGAACATCAAAGTGTAGACACATTCCCCCCTTGGAAAGTGGCCAATGTTGTTCGAAAAACAAAGGGGCCGACTGATTTAGCCTCTCGGAAATTACCAATATTAACCTCTCCCTCCCCATAGGACTTCCAGAGCCTTCAATAGGGGGGAGGGGTGCACACATTACATGAAATGGCCCATTATTTTAAAAATCCTTTAAACCGTAAATCAAGTTCTCTGCTGTGATTGTTTGTATCCAGTGGTGCTTGAGGATGAAAATCGCTTCCTTATTTCATTATACAGACAAGCTGGAAGTACTGTTCGAAGATATCTAAATAATCAAGCAGCGGGTCGTTAATTTCATGTTTGCAAATACTAAAGAAGTTAGTTATGTATGGTTGGAATATATATAAGATTTTCCTACCCAAGGCTAAGTCAAGTCCCTATTATTACCTATTAGTACTAATATATACATATAAAAACATAAATAGACATACTGTATAACAAAGAATACAAGATATCGTTTAGAATACAAATATATACAAGACAAGAAATAGTGATATTTAATTACATTGATAGTTTGACTTACTCATTTTGCCCATCTTGGGTTCTGCTTGTTGGTTTATGATACTTTTTCCCTGACTTATCAGAAAGAAAAGCCCCTGCAGTCTCTAGTACTGTTCGATAGGTGACTACTGTATAATCCCAGTGCTGCGTGATGCATTCTGCGTCCTTGCCCTCGAACGTAAATTTGCCAATGCACTCCAAAATCTCCTTACAGCATCTATACTATTTAGTTTGTTTTTTTTAGTTTTAACAGCTTTATTGAACGATGTTCAAACGGCAAGAGTGCGAACGGGACTCAAGACCCATGCGAGGCACTCTCCCTCTTGAATTTTGTTTACATCTAATATCATTATTTACAAAAAAATTATAAATTGGTAAACATATACCAGCTGATTAATTAAATCAAATTAGGACGATATTGCACCACATTTAAGTTATCATACATAATACAGATTTGTATAATCATGTTAAAAATTAGAAAACTGAATCAGGATAAAACAAACCCTGACACGAGGAGCTGGTATATGTTTACATCAGAATTAACTATTTCTATGGCATGAACAGCTACGATATAAAGACCACGTACAGCACATGTCCACATCAAAACTACTACTTAATAAATTGAAGTATGTTCTTGATAAGAAGGATTTAAACGTTGCCAAACTGCGAAGATCTCTAGGAGAAGCAATTTTGCAAGTATGATTCCAGAGTGGAACAATACGGTTAAAGAACGATGTCTGAAAAGTGCTACTTTTACATGACGGAACTTTAAGCACTAGAGAAGGATTATTACAATTACGGGTACGACTATGATTAACAAATGACACAAAATTGAAAACATCCAAATCATAAAAACCATGCAAAGTTTTAAACATAAATGTCAGATCCTTAATTTCCCTGTCAAACACCAGTGGTAAAAGATTCAGAGCCAGCAATCTGTCCTTGTAGGTCATGTCACCTTTCTTCGATTGAAGGATCCATCTTGTTGCACGCCTTTTGACTTGCTCCAGATATAATTTGTTATTATTTTGGGAGGGAGACCAAACCTCTGTGGCATAGCATAATTGCGACTTGACGAGCGAAAGATACAGAGTGCGCCGGATACTGCGGTCTGTTAACAAGGGGCATGTTCTTCTAAGCAAACCCAGCAACCTGTTCGCCTTGACTTTTATTTTGTTGATATGGGTTGTCCATGAAAGGTTACTGGTCACTGTGATTCCCAGATCAACTTCATCATTCACACGCTTCAATTCGGATGATCCCAGATAATATTCGAAAAGAAAAGGTGTTTTACGGCGGGAGAATGTCAATATTTTACATTTTGAGGGATTAAAGTTGATGTTGTTATCCTTACTCCAAACATCCGCACACGACAAAGCTTCTTGTAACTGTGAACAATCCTCTGGAGTTGAGATTTCTCTATATAATTTGGTATCATCAGCATACAGTCCTGTTGATGTAGATTCAGGAATAACATCAGGAAGATCGTTGATGAAGAGTAACAAAAGCATTGGACCCAAGATGCTTCCCTGTGGAACGCCAGAAGTGACAGGGGACCATGACGAAGCAGCACCCTCTACAACAACTCGCTGGGTACGGTTATGCAGGTAGTCAGAGAACCATCTGTAAAGGTCTCCTGAGATACCGTAATCTTTCAGCTTTCTTAGGAGAATGGCATGATCCACTGAGTCGAAGGCTTTAGCGAAGTCAAGAAATAGAATGTCCGTCTGCGTATTTTTGTCAAGCAATTGTCCAATACGATGTAACGTTGACAGAAGCTGTGTAGTACAAGAACGGCCATGAAGAAATCCATGCTGAGCTTCGTTAATCGAATCTCGGATATGTTCGTAGAAACGATTACAAACGCATCGCTCCAAGACTTTGCTGATGATAGATAGCAGTGAAATTGGACGGTAGTTGATAGCTAGTTCTTTCTTATCTTTCTTATGAATTGGTGAAACATCAGCTGATTTCCATTCAGATGGAACAGTACCAGTATGTAATGAATGATTAAAGAGTGAGCAAAGACTTGGGACAATGGCAAAACTGCATTCCCTCAATACCCGAGCAGGAATACCATCGGGGCCTGTTGCCTTAGTTGGATCCAAGTGTGCAAGATGATGGGCAACTTCTTCTTCCGAGACAGTCATATCAGACAATTGTTCCACAGGCGACAGTAAGACATGTGAATCATCAGTGATAGGTAAAGCTTTAAGTGGTCGAAAAACGGAGCAAAAGTATGAATTAAAAAGTTCTGCTTTTTGTTTTGGGGTCGTCGCTGTCTCATCGTTGTGTAACATGACAGGATTCAATGCTGAACGGTGGTGGAGTGCCGCTTTATGGTAATTCCAAAACAATTTCGGATTTTCTTTAAATGAAATTTCAATTTTGTCCAAATACTTTTTATGTTTCTTTCGAATAACATTCTTGACTTGCTGACACAATGTCCGGAGTTTAACTTTACGTTCAGGCGTTTTCTTCAAGCGATATTTACGTAAGGCGGTGTACTTTTTTCGGATTAGATGGCGAACTTCTCCATCGATCCAGGGAGGAGAGTTGGTATTCTTAACAACTTTGGTCGGAACATATCTTGACACAACTGATAAAAATAAGTCCTTCCAATGTTTCCAACAATCATCAATGTTGTCGGAAAGAGATACACGAAGATCTGTTTGAGACAAGGCTTTACAAAGTTCGGGAAAGTTAGCTCGGTTGCAATCATAGACTGTTCGCCGCACAGGTTTTGCTTTTCTGAACTTTGTGCGAATAAGGAATTCAATAGTATAGTGATCAGACGGAAAGTTATGTTCATCACAGGAGAGAGTTAGTACGTCGGACAGGGTTTCGGTACGATTACAAAACAGCAAATCAAGCTTATTTCCAGCACGGTGGGTTGGGCCATCAACGAACTGATACAGAAAATTATCGTCGATAAGTTCACAAAGGTTTTCACCATTGGAGCATCCACCAGTGTTAATAGGAGTTGATGGGCTGTCTGACCAGGAGATAGAAGGAATATTAAAGTCACCAACTAGGATTATGCAACATGACTCCGGGTTACTTGCTATGGAGTTGTTTAGAAGATTGAGACCGGCATCAGGAGAGGAGTTGGGGGGACGGTAATACACATAAAGAATTACTGGTTCATTGTTCCCATTATTGAGTTGAACTACAGCAAGTTCAATGCCATCTCTTTCGAGGTCACAACGCCGAGTAGCATGTAGGTTTTCTTTAATCGCGATTAGAACTCCACCGCCAATTCTCCCCGTCCTGTCCCGACGAAAAATATTGAAACCTGGGAGCAGTTCCGTATCAAGGATCGTACTGTTCAACCAAGTTTCACAAATACAGACAACTTCATATTCACCACCGTGAACCAACTCCTGCAGTAAGGTTATTTTGCAAACTTTATTTGAAGTGTCATTGTCAGCAGGGACGAAAGACTTCAAACTTCGGGCGTTTAAGTAAAGGACTTTAAGATCGCTAGGATTAGTTTTACACGGCTTAGCAGGAATGGGATTGGAAGGACCTGGATTTAGTTGCACGTCGTTTGCCAAGAGGACCAACATCAGTGGTAAAGACGATCTTTGTAGTAAGGCAGATGCATTTCGAACAGTTCGAAGAATAGATAGTGACGTCGAATCTTTTCTCATACGACGGGCTTGAGAATAACAAGGAGAAGTTAGAATGTTTGTAGACGAGTAAAATAATGTCTTACGATCTTCATTTGTGAGACGAACCACACGGAAAATCAACCAAGCAAAAAGGACTGTATAGACTGTTTTGAGAAAGATCATATTTTAAATGTTATAAAACGATGTAAATAATATTCAAGGGTAAACCCCGCACATATTGTACATGTTGGAAAGCGATAATTGAGCAATGATAATATTAATCTCAAATTACGATTGAGGGTAATGTCAAAGTTCAAACAGGTAATTCCAAAGATAAATGACTTTGTAATTATGTATTTATAACGTTGTTGCCATGACGAACGACGCTAGATGCGAATAATTCAAAAAATTCCAACGGTCAAAATCATAAAAACGCGTATTATTGAAATTTTCTTTATCACAAAAACACCAACATTGATACGATAATAGGAACAAAGTACGTTATACAGTACAGAAAATGTTAGACAAATCCAATGAACAGTGAAGACCAATTAGCCAGCAGTAATGACGAATCATTTATACTAACTGCAACACGACAGACAACCACGTCCACGGTAATAAAATTGCAAATAAATGCGTAAATTCCACTAGCGAAATCCTCAAAATATATACCAACAGGGTCACAAGAGCTTTTATACTTGATTTGATACGGGAATTAGTATCGTTTCCAAAGGAAATGAGGTAGAAAATTTTATATAATGTACGGACACGCTACCTCACAACCTCAAGCTGTTAATATTAAATATCTAGCGTCTATAACAAGAGCTTTATACTTGATTTTATACTAACTGCAACACGACAGACAACCACGTCCACGGTAATAAAATGGCAAATAAATGCGTAAATTCACTAGCGAAATCCTCAAAATATATACCAACAGGGTCACAAGAGCTTTTATACTTGATTTGATACCGAATTAGTATCGTTTCCAAAGGAAATGAGGTAGAAAATTTTATATAATGTACGGACACGCTACCTCACAACCTCAAGCTGTTAATATTAAATATCTAGCGTCTATAACTATCTAGCGTCCTGTAATAATTCGTCGCTACAATGTCCACATAGCACCTTAAAATAAAATCACATATCAGACGAAACAGGGTAATAAATAGTCGAGGAACGGGTTAATATAATATTACTTTCATAACTTTACTTACCATGAATTAACAGCTGCATTTTTCTTAAATCTCGCCTCAAGAGTTTCACGAAGAATGCCGTCTTCGTCTGTTTGGTCCTTCCTCGTAGTCACTATCTGCGACTAGCTCAAATTGATATGGCTGAACAACAGACGATTGCTCTGCGATGTCCTCATTATCTGTTGACCCTTCTGTCTCTATCTGTGAGTCAAAGCTTTCGTTATCGGACATTTTTATAGCGAAATATAAAGGCAACTGTCTGACGTTTGTGTTATTTTGTTGTTTTCGTATAGTGAAAAATAGTGAAACACTTCGGCGTGTCATACTGCATACGTCACAAGGCCCGGTACCAGTCTTTCGCCAGTAGATAGTCGAAAAAGCGAACTTTAATCGTAAAATTAACAAACTTCTGGTTCGAATCTTTCAACAAGGTTTGTATTTTTATGATCGGAAAAGACCAAATTTTCAGAAAATGCAAAAAACCCGATATCGAAATTTTCATTTCATATACACTTTAAATGGAATATTACGAAACTTGTTTATATGCCGTCGTTTCCACATACAATATACTCATACTGTAGATCGATAAAAAGTCCTTCATAAATACCATGCCATTTTATAAGTATATACCCAACGTCCCAATAATTTTTCATACGATTAATACAGCCATTTTCGTCCAAGCACAAACCGCAAACATTTTCGCGCGTTTGTTTACGTTTGAAACGTGGCGTTTACCGTTGGAAACGGACATGTTTCACTGCTCATGTGACGTGTTATAGTGAAAAGCCTAATTCAGTTATTTTTCATGTTTTGATGTGCTTTCGTGTACTTTTCAGTATTTCCAAGCTCACGATATTGTAAGGGCGACCAAACTTGTTTATATTCATACTTTTTGTGACTAAAATGTATTATCATGGGCTTGGACATATTGAAACGTGCACGGAGGCACATCAAAACATGACAGTTGCGCCAAAAATAGCTTAAGGCTTTTCAATGTGACACGTCACATGAGCGGTGAAACATTTCAGTTTCCAACGGTAAACGCCCCGTTTCAAACGTAAACAAACGCGCGAAAATGTTTGCGGTTTGTGCTTGGACGAAAATGGCTGTATTATATCCTTCGATTTATATTGTTTGATTTCGCATTCCAAATCTGATAAACATTGATAATTCTCTCTTCGCGTATGTCCACGTGTAATTCTCGCAAAAACAGGCATTAATTGTATCGGCAGCATTGATGATCGCGGCAGCCAATCAAATAACGATTTCGATTTCCCTAGAGTCATGCCACTACATAACCCGCGAACAGGCATACTCTGATTGACTTATGCCTTATTGATTATAAATCAATCATACCTGATTGACTTATGTCTTATAAATACACCTTCTCATGTTGTAGATGCTGGAGTCTTATCCCTGTCAATAAGCGATCATTCATTGATTTATGCAATTCGTAAGGCTCACTATGTACAAGGGGTACAAAAAACGGTACATATTAGGTCAATGAAGCAATTTAATAGAGAACACTACTTACGAGATCGTGAACAAAAAAATTGGCACAATGTTTATTGTTCTGCGGACCCTAATGTGATGTGGAAAATTTGGAAAGAAAACTTAATGAGCGCAATTGACAAACATGCACCATTTAGATCCAGGCGGGTTAAAAATCGAAGGTCCCCCTGGATAACAAAAGAATTAAGACAAAAGATACGACATCGTAATAGTTTAAAAAAGAAAGCGAATATATCTAATGATCCTCAAATTTGGCAGCAATACAAACAGACTCGAAACCGAATAAACAATCAAATCAAGGAAGTTAAGCGAAATTATTATACAAATAATCTTGATCTTCATAAAGGTGACATGAAAAAAACATGGAAATTAATTAACGAATTAAGTTCGAAAAATATTGGCAAAACAAATAGTGTGTCAGAATTAAATTTTAATAATCAAGAAATGACGGCACCTATGGACATTGCTGAAGCTTTTAATGACTATTTTTCGAGTGTTGGTGACAACCTGGCTGCATCTATACCAACCCCTGACCATGCTCCAAGCTTTTATCTTAAAGCAACGGATAAGAAATTTTCATTGCAATCTCCTACCTTTGAAACTGTTTATAAATTCTTAACTGGTGAAATTGATGAGAAAAAAGCTGTTGGGTTGGATAATATACCCAACAAAATAATTGAAAATGGCTGCACAGGTGGTTGCACCTTCACTGACGGGAATATTTTCTGCATCAATACGTACAGGAATATTCCCAAAGGAATGGAAGGCAAGCAGGGTGACACCAATATTCAAAAGTAATCCTAAGAGTAATCCAAGCAATTACCGACCAATTTCCATTATTCCTGCCATTGCAAACATTTTTGAGAAAATTTTTTCTGACCAATTATATGAATACGTAAACACAAATGAGATTTTAACTTCCTGCCAATCTGGCTTTAGATCGCTACACAGTATGGTAACTGCAATGCTTGAAGCCACAAGTGACTGGTCCATGAATATTGACAATGGTTTAATCAATGGAGTAGTTTTTATTGATTTAAAAAAAGCTTTTGACACTATCGATCACCAAATTATGTTACAAAAGCTAAGAAACTATGATATTGATCAAATGAGTCTAACCTGGTTTGAATCTTATCTTACCAACCAAACTCAAAAGTGCCGTGTTAACGACCAATTGTCAAATTCTGCCCCGGTGACTTGTGGTGTTCCCCAACAATGTGGTGGGGCCCATACTTTTTCTGATCTATATAAATGACCTTCCAAATTGCTTGAATTATGCTATACCTAGAATGTTCGCTGATGACATGAGTATAAGTTATTAAGCAAACACAACAGGTGAGCTCCAAAATGTAATAAACTCTGTGTTAAAAAAGCTTAATAGCTGGCTTATTACTCGCTGGGGCACCCTGTGCCCGGGCGAGTATAGTTTTCGGCTCACATTTTTCTCGGATAGTGGATCGACAGCCACAAAATAGAATATTAATGAGCTGCCTAATTTTCCCCTAATTATCCATAAGTCTCCTGCCGATTTTACCCAAATTATCCATAAATAGCCCTCTATTTTGAGGAAAATTCGGGAAAATTGAACAATTTTACAAGGAATTTCGCATGGAAACAGCAACCTTCGCAAATCGCAAGTTTATAAAGGTTTTATATACATTTGACTGTGCTGCTTTATATTTTGAGAAGAAAGCTACACCGTTCGATTCAGCGATTTATGGCCTTTGTCTTTGAAAGCCAAGCGAAATTGTATTAATGTTGCCAATCGCTCAATATTATTAAACTAATTATAAAAAAATGCACTACGTTTGACACTTGATAACTTTGGTATCATTGGTTTTCTCTTTTTCGGCCGTATACCAGTGGATTCGTCTCACTTCTCGCTTCATTTTGATAGTATTTTGAGCCCAAAAGCCCCCAAATATGTTATTTTGAACGTTTTAAAGCGCAGTTTATTAATCCTTGCGTGCGGACCAACTGGCGGCCGACAGAAGAATGTATATAGCGTACTAAAACTCTAAATATAACTTTTATACTTGCAGACGGAACGCCGGATTTGCAGAGCACCGCATTTTAGTACTGTGTTTATAAACAGCCTTTCGCGCTCGTATTCGACTTTTCCACTTAGCTCGGGGAAAACCTTGAATCTCAATTGAAAGAGCTGTGTACTGTACGTATCATGTACATTGTACAGTAATGTGCGTATTTGTATAGCCCCAGCGAGTTAACGCTCCGCAGAGCGTCTTGTTTCCTATAATAAGGTAATCGTTCTTGATAAAGCCTGAATCGCTTCTGCATTCATCAACTGACCCCGTTGGAGGTCTCCGAAAGTATCACAAACAGCAGCCGATTGCATGCTTGGCTGCCGGGCGTTTGATATAGGTGCTTCGAAAGAACACATCAGCTTGCACAGACTTTGCACAATCTCGTTCGCCCTAACACCGTCAAGACATAAAACATTCTTATTCCATAATATAGTAGAATCACCAAGAGTAAAGAGTTTTCTGTCCCCACCAGGCTGTGACCATGTTCCTTCAAGATTTAGGTCGTCCTTTACGAACCGTTTCAACGATTCGTAGTCGCCAGACCATGCAAAACATAACTTTTCAAATAGTTTTCATGCCATTAAGCGTTAACTATATTATGCACTAGTCAATTGAAACCCCGGCCCCCCGACCCCCGGGCGGGGAATTAACGGGGGAATGGCTGTGGATTAACGCGGGTTTAATGCACCATTTCCCCCCGGGGTACAGGGGAAATAACAAGTCAATTTATTAGCCGGGACAATATAGCCGGGACTTTAACACGCGGCTGATACGAAAGTGGACTGGAACATGTTTATCGTCATGGCAACATGGCGGAATCTTCGAAGTCAGAGAAGATATTTTATAAACTTTTGTCCATTTTATCATTGTTTCCTCATAGTTTTTCTTAAAAAAAAGGAATATATTTTCACTTTCCTGATGATGACTGCAAAATAGTCGAAACGTAGACTTATTCAGTATCTTTTGATGCGGATCAAAGTTTAAGATCAAAAATTGCCGTCACATGTTGTGAACATTTTATACTTCAACGATTTCTTATTTCCCAAGTCATGAAAATTTGCAAAGTGCCGGGCCATAGGGGCGGTAACTTTAACAGTCAATATTCCCACGGTGGCGGGGAAATTACCAAAGTTTAACATTGTCAAAATGTTAATTTCCCCGCTCTTTCCCGGGGGTCGGGGGGCTGGGGTTTCAATTGACTAGTGCATAATGTTAAAGATCTCGATTTTGTAATAAAAGACCATATATGAAACAAAATCGATTGATAGATTACAAAAATACTAAAACGTTTAAAAAAGTGACGGAGTTTACGCCATGTACGCCATGTTCTCTATATGATACGATCATCTAAAAGTAACAGGAAGTTGATCAATTGTCAGGAAAGGAATTTGTGCAATATTTTATCAACACTTCTATTGCATCGACATTAATTAAAAAGCAGGAGATCGTCCCATAGATATCTTATATACACTAGATAGTGCATCAAATTATTCAGCAATTCAAAAATTGAAGCCGTGATTGCAGTCTCAGGTCGTTCCCATCAAATGAGAGAAGATTCGTACATTTCCTATTTCTTAAAAAGGAACTTAAATATTAAGTTAACCCTATTCCAAATACATTTTTAAAGTATTCAAATGATAAACGTTATTGCTGTTTTTAAGCGTTTGTTAGCGAGTGGGAACGACCAACATGGCCGCCATCTATTCAAACACGGTGGTAAAAAAGACAGAAAATTGGGCCAAGTATTTATAACTTTCTGACCTTAGTTAGGAATATCACGAACTTCTTCACAGGATAGAACTTGCCATTCCTAAAAATCGTATCGTTTTTGTTTTCGATTTTGTTACATTTTGGCGGGAAAATGACGTGCGAACTATGGCGCAAAAAAAAACAACCCGAGCGAAGAACATGCTTAGTAACTTCTTTGATGAGAATGTCCTATAAGGATCTCAAAAACTGTAAAAACATTGAAAATACAACAAGGCAGTGCGAAGATATAGCGATTCAAAGTTCCAAAAAAACTATTTTCAGTACATGAATGGCGGATTTTTCAGACTTTTAAGCACCATATCTTTGCACTGCTTTGGCGTATTTTCAATGTTTTTAAAATGGCATAATATAATCTAAAATAATAAATTGCGGCACATCAGGGCACAATGCGACTCAATGGGTTGAAAGAAATTGGATGGATTAACTTTACATTTACGTTCCTAAACAACAAGTTAGGAAGATTGCTTTTATTTAATTCAATTGTGCCCCGTTTAATAGGACTCAAGAAACGTGTACTTGTAATATCATATATTCATTTTTCGATCGATCACAATATACAATGTATCCATATGTTAAAGAAAAATAGCAACAAAAGTTATGTCTGCAAGCATTGCCCAAATAAAAAAGACGGTTAATATTTATTTACAAAATATCTTGAAATCTGCCACTGAAAACTCGTACATAGCTTGTGCTTTAATTTGAAATACCAACAGAAGTTATATAGAATTTCACATTGAAATTACCTGAAAATTGCTTGACAAAATTATTTTACGCTGGTTGGGAACGTCATGCACATGTGACGATGGCATTCTAATCCAAGAGAGACAAATGCATTTTGCTTGAAATGAGTTGTAACAAATTTTGTAACAAAAATGACAAAGAAAATCTGCATTATGGTTTTGAAATACGGTGAATCTTTCTTCCATCAAGGAAAACTATTTTTTTGTTGGTTTTTCAGTATTTCCCTTTAAATTAAGGATCATTTTTGTCTTCTTTTTATTTAACACAACTTATACTTGTTTAAAATATCAGAAGTTGCGATGGTAATGATTTCGTACTCAATCTACCTACTATCATCTGAAGTTCTTCTGGTTCATTATGGTAATACTTCACCAATGTCTATTATATGGTTTGTTTCCTCTTCATCATTATTCACACGATTCCTGGCTTGTATTTGGTTGTTTTATTTCTTCATAAGCGCGAGTGATCCGCTTTGACTTGTATCGTGCTGAAACTTTGATGGTTTTTGCTCCATCTTTGATGACATTTTCGTCTCCATCTTTGATGACATTTTCTTCATGTTAATTAGTCCGTAGCGCATAATAACGGTATTATGATGGCGACTTAAGTTCCCTTGGGCAGGAAGGCACGTTGCCAACTTCATTGGAAAATAATTCAAAGGTACAATATACACAAAGAAGAATTCAAATGGATGAACAGTTTGCAAAGACCGAATACATCCGCACAGCTTTTCAATCACGTACATATAACAACCACACAAAGAGTTACCTACACTAATTGAAAGACCACATTCAACTACAGACATTGGACCATTTTACATTCACGTACATACATTGGACAATTTTACATCCACGTACATACATTGGACAATTTTACATTCACCTATAGACACTGGACAATTTTACATGAAATATCATAAGAAATCCAAAAGAAGTAATATATTTTATTGATCACATGTAGACCACGAAAATCAGTGCTCCTAAAGGTCACTTGGTCGTATTTCAGACAGCGTACTTCATATTATGTCGAATTTCCCAGAGCAAAAATTTGATTTAGAACAATAAAAAAGGCATTATTAGTGCCTTTGTGCCCAATGATTGCTTTTGTGCCAGACAAATACCGGCTCCCCCGACTTTGGTATTGAGAAAAAACGAATGTGGACCGGCCTTTGACACCCGGAGATTTATACCCGAAGATTTGTGCCCTGAGAAAAAAACGGTTGTTCGATTTGACAAACTCGTGGTCGAGGAATTTTCAGAACTGCTGCTGTTGTATGATAGCATGGATAATAAAATAAATGGATAGGAAACTAGCTGACGTGACCTAATGTTTTTACTGGGATTGATGGCATGGTTGGATGCCTCAACCTATAGTTGAAAATCAAATTCTCAAAAACGGCATGTTTAGCAATAATACAGCTAAACATTTTAGTCAAAGAGCAAATAAATGTAACCACGCCATTCTACGATGAAAACTCTAAGTATTCCCAGTCAATTTTAGCAAATATTTCAAGCACTAAACAGTGAAAAATACATCGCAAATTTCGTTAAAATTTGTGACGCCAATTTCGTAGCTACAAATGTAAAAAAATACAAAACAAAGACGAAAAACATTTACCTTGAATACTTTGTCGTGGCTTAGGCATGTTTTTAAAACAATTAGACCAGTTTACGCTTCAAGATCACCTTTTTAAAGTGGAAAATATAGCAAAACAACAAATATGCCGATAACTTTGGTAACATTCGCAATACGCGTGACGTCACGTTTTTCAACAAGGATGCAGTCAATGACGTCAGAAGTTTCCAATCCATTTATTTTATTATCCATGATGATAGCTTCTTTTGTGATTACGTCGAGGATAACTAATATAAATAAGTATATTTGGGGACAAAAGCTTCAAGTACATTATTGCTGATCTAGAACGGTAAAAAACTTACTTATTTTGTAATATATAGCGACGTAATTGCATGCGAATTGTTATGTTTTATTTTCTTGTATTTATATCGCTAATATTAGTTGTTTGGCTAAGTACTTTGTTGCCTTGACTAAATGTGCTTTTAATTGGACCTTTCGAGTCATATGTAGTGTGTTTGTAATGTAAAATTATCTATTTATGTAGCGTAAATTATATAAAACGTATCTTGTGGAGTATCAGTGTGGAATAGCCAGCGTGGCAGGCTCTTTTATAAGTAGAGCCTGCCCGAAAGCCCAAGTCAAACTGATGACTCTCGCCAGGCAGCCGCCGAGAATTGTGATTGGCTGAATTTACGTTGACGACAGTTTGATTGACATGTTACGCTAATTTACAGTAAAAACAAACGGCATCGCTATATTAAAGTGTAAACCTGTCGGCTAAAATATAAAATTCAAAAGACAAAGTGTAAAATGTATAACATATACCGGTATCTAAACAGCATACGGCAAGCCATACTGCTATTACTGCATATGTCGTATTATTTTACCGTATGGTCACTATAGTATAGAGTATAAAACCTTGGCTGTCCTTGCCTTGTTTATATTTTGCTGGCTGGCAAATTAGGATTATATAAAACAATACATTGCCCATTGTGTTTAATACACCATAATAATACGAAGCTCTCTTTGGAGCTTTTAAAATACATTTGCCTGCCAACGTGTATAACACGGGAAGGGGTCTATTTAAACTTTTCCTAAGTCATATTTAATACTGCAATATTTATAACTGTTGTACAGCCATACAGGTGCAAAGCATAATATAATTTTGAACGGTCTTCGTCTACTACTAATTTCCAGACAAAGTCGAAGGGCCTTCGCTCGAAATGCCGACGTTTTGCTTGTATTTCCCGGCAGTTGAATCGCTATCCATCTATTGTAAAAAGTTTATTGAAAGCATGTAGCGCAGGCTATAGTAAATATGCAACAATTAAAATTTTAAGTCATCAATTTATACAAAACTATTTCGAGTGGGCGGTGTTAATATGGAATATTAACTAAGTGGGCGGCATCGATTTGACTAGGGCTTTCGGGCAGGCTCTACTTATAAAAGAGCCGGCCACGCTGGCTAGTGTGGAAGTACTTCATTTAAGCGTAATATACAGTCACTCAGAAGGCGCGAGAGGTTGGTCGGTGATTAATACTCAGTACGAAACCCCTGCGAGTGATCACACAAAACCAGGGGTGGTGGACCCTCCAAATACACATGACAAGGATTCCCAACATGATGAGAATGTACAAGCTGAAGTCAATGCAGGGCCAAACAAATGAAAAAGCACAATTAACACAACTATATATACTGTATCTTCCATATGATATATACTATCCGCTAACATACTTCAAAAGCACGGTCAACCCAAGACTCTGTGAGGTTTGCTATAGCCCCAATACACAGTCACGTCATTATTCAATGTTTCATTAAAAATCACAACATCTCTCCAATACCATCCATCTATCTCCCTGATGTTATATTTTATTTTTTGTTAAACCAATGGGATGGTTTGTCCAAAGCCGTTTTACATGCCGTTCGACCCATGTTCGCCTTTCTTTACAGTCATTTCTAATGATATTGACCCAATATCATACCACGTTGAAACGCGAAACTGGCTTGGACTGCTTCGAACTGCTTTGGACAATCAGTCCTTATTATATATATTATTTAAAAGTATTAATCCATATAGTATATACTACGTAATGACTGCCATACTGTGCAGTCAAAAAATGTTTTGCCAGACCCTGGGCACCACGTTTTTTTGTGTTTTGTAAAACATATGGGATTATTAGTCTAGGGCATCTAATTAGGTTTACCCATTTGGCATAACTAAATGTTCTGCCCGATTCTATAAGCTGCAATTTTGGTAGATTGTACAACATCTACCTATTCTACCTGTCAATAGTTAGATACATCACACAAACCATAGGCTTCATTCCATATTTCACGGCATGGTTTGCCTTCAAGACCCTGTGAGTATGTACATAATCTAACTGCATGTATATACTTAAATACTAAGGATTAAACCTACAATCCTCAAAAAGACTTAACTACATGTGATGGACAGATTACGGAAACAGTACACAGTATAACGCAGGGATTAAGTTTACAATTTCTTAATGCATGGTCTACTTTCCAGACCCTGATAAGATAAATTTAAGAAAACCATTTATTCAAACGAGATACAAGAAAATTACACAACACAAAATCACAAGTCTTGTTACCAATTCTAAATTTGTAATATCACAGTATGGTCAAATCCGACCCTGTGATAAATTCATGTGCATCATCAAATTACACCTATCAATTACCAAGTAACAACTTTACATACAGTACATGCTAACTTCAATTACGATATTTCTACAATGGATTTACATAAAAATACACAAAACAACGCATGCATAATACGCGTGCACTTTTTATACAATATTTTGCGGCATGGTCTACTTTCAAGACCCCGTTGAATATAAAAGAAATCCATTAGATAAACAATGATTACAAGCAAACAGGTCCAAGACGCATGTAGAGGTCCTATTACTTATTCCAAAATTAAAATATTGATGGAACAAGTGGGTAGTAGAGCGACCACCAAGAAAAACCTGGGTGATATTCTGGAAGCATTCAAAGAAATTGGACCCCTTCATACCCAACTAGAGGAACATCTTCAAGATGATGAGGAACTACTAGACGATATGATGACATTAGCCGACATAAAACTGGAAGTCAATACTATCACCGGTATGGTGCAAGAACATCTGGATGAGAGAGCATCAGGATCCAACAGTTGTAGCAAGTCGCAAAGTAGTTCTATGCGTAGCAGATCGCCCCCTGTCATACAACAGGAAAACGCAGACTGCCAAGATGAATTCGACAAGCAAGATGAGGAAAACCGAGAGGCAGACGAACAGCGGTCACAGCAAGCTGCCCAGCTATCGGAATTATCCCGACAGAAGAGAACGCCGCAGGAACAAACCAATGAAGCCGAAAGACAATCTGCAGTCACGAGCAAGAAAAGAGACGTCTCATGACCTACAACACCTGTTCTTCCTAAAGAAAGAGAGCTCAACGGTACAGAGAAAGCTGCCCTCTATGTAAAGCATCTCGATCAAATTAGAGAAAAATATGTTTCTATGTTCCTAAGCAGCCATGTCCCCTTTCGCAACTCCAAATTAACAAGAATTTTGAGAAATTTTCTTGGGGGAAATACGAAAACAGTTATAATATGCGCCGTTTCACCGGCGTATACAGGGTGTATCAAAATAAACGCAATTCATTTTTTGTGCTTAATAACTTTCGAAATACTATCTCTAGTTAAACGCTTTTAGGCTTACTTCAAAGCCTGTTCTTTTCTCTTTCAAACAAACTATTATCCTTGTCTCCAATGCTAGTAATAATTGCACAGGAAAAGATTTAGTAAAACCTATCATTTTAGTTGCTGTTTAATTATGCAAGTTTACTATGTTATTGTTTAGTCGGTTTAAATGTTAGAATTTTCTTCTTTAAACTTTAATGTTGTCGTCACTACATCTGGAAAACCACGTAAGAACAAATTAAAAGTATTTTAAAAGAGACCAGGTTGTTTGAAAATCCTAAACGAATGCTAAAAATCGTCAAAACATTCTGGTGTCTGAGCCAGAGTGTCATCGAATTGCGATGTAATGTAAACAGAAATTATAGCAAGTTGATGTCAGTCAGCTTAGATGGTCCAAGCCAAAATTATATCGCATTTGAAGTTTCAAACTGAGTTAAAAATAGTGGAAGAAAAGCCGTAATTATACTTATTGTTACAATCCATTTAATAAAATGCAACATTTTTTGTTTTAATGAAAAAATCAGTTATTTTCATGAGAACGATTTGTTATTCCATCTCAATTTTTTTAATCTCCAATCGCAATAACGTAAAGTATTATTACCCGCGAACCAATGAGTCAAATTTAAGAAACAACCCACTGTTAGAAAGCTGAATGGCTACGCTTTAAAATGAATGTAAACTTTAACGTTTTCGTCTATTAGTTGTTTAGCAATTTACATTTCAGTCGAGGATTGCGCTTTTTTTGATACACCCTGTATAGACGAAACGATCATTACACTTCACTTCAGGTTTGAATTTCACATATTGTACCGAGTGTAAATTTCCCCTTTCGCGATTCCAAACTTACTAGAATTTTGAAAATTCTCTTGGCGGAAGTGTCCAAAATGCAGTGGTGACCACAAGTGTTCAATTTAAGGAACTGTCAGTCGAATACCGGTTAAACTTTGCTGAAAAGAAGCGGCTCTGCTTCAGTTGCTTGGAGGAGTCTCACATTTAACAAGTAACGAGTCGGACGTGTTTTTTTTCGCTCCGCTAAAATCTATTTCAATGATGAATGCTAATAAGGTAAGGGAATTAGCCTTCTACATAACATATCGCCCAATGATAAAGATAAGCTGAAATGGACAGGAACATTTCAAGCGTTGCAAATGTTTGTTGAAGAAGGGCTAAATATATCTAATGGCATTTGGTCTTCCCCTGGTACAGATGCAAAGCAATTTAAAGCTAAAGATATAGACTTGTGATGGTATTCAGACACCCAATCTATCACGCTTAATGGAAAGCTTAAGGAAGCAACCAAAGAGCAGTTGATTTGGTTGGCTTCGGTGTCAAAACGACTTAGTGCCGTTTCTAGCAGCCATGTCCCCTTACGCAACTCCAGGCTCACGCATATTTTGAGAAATTCTCTTGGCGGGAACGCAAAAACTTCCATCATTTGCCTCATCAGCATGGCTTATGCTGATGAAACCAAGACTACACTTCAGGTTTGAATTTCACATATTCACATTTAAAGTGGGCGTAGCCCGCAGGCTAAGTGGGCGGAAATGGCAAAGCAGGGGGTTTCGTGCAAGCTCTACTTTCTCTGAGCCGTTACGCAAGCTAAACTAACATGTGCTAATATATTTCTATGTTCCTAGCAGCCATGTCCCCTTTCGTAGTTCGAAATTGACGCATTTGCTTAAAGATTCACTTGACAATATATATTTACCTTTTTATTTTGGACTTTGAGCGC
This sequence comes from Paramuricea clavata, assembly GCA_902702795.2. Taxonomy (NCBI): domain Eukaryota; kingdom Metazoa; phylum Cnidaria; class Anthozoa; order Malacalcyonacea; family Plexauridae; genus Paramuricea; species Paramuricea clavata. The sequence goes on along the minus strand of CACRXK020000166.1, from coordinate 11,496 downwards.
GTTTTTTTTTTACCATGGATAGGAAAAAAGCATGTCCATACGTACATCGACTGGCAAAAAAACGTGCATGCGTTAAAAAAAACGTGAATGCGTTAAAAAAAACGTGAGTGCGCACATGTTCCTAGCAGCCATGTCCCCTTTCGCAACTCAAACCTTACACATGTACTAAAAAATTCTCTTGGCGGGAACGCAAGAACGTCTATCATATGCGCCGTTTCACCGGCGTATATAGATGAAACGAGGACTACACTTCAGGTTTGAATTTCACATATTGTACAGAGTATAAATTTCTTACGTAATTTATACTTTTTAAGAGTCTCGACTGCGCATACAAATGATTCTTTCTGCGTCGGGATAGATCGCAGTTGCATCAAAACTTGTAACTGAGACTCAAATCAAATATATGCATGTTAAAGGCATATGACTCGAAAATTGTCAGTGTTGTTATTTAGTCTAATTTGAAAGATCATTGAAAACTGTAGAGTAACTTCTTTGACAGATTTTTGTTTTCTTGCTTCGTTTTGGAGATATCTCATTTTGTATGATTATGATATGCAAAGACCTGGCTTGGAGCTAGAGGGAGATCTATTTGGAGCACACTACCACCTAGCAACATTAATCGTGACCACCGAAGAAGAGACCGGAGGTCTATGCACAATCAAGGAAAGGCTCCCAAGTGTCCAAAATGCAGTGGTGACCACAAGCCAAAGAACTGTGTTCAATTTAAGGAACTGTCAGTCGGAGACCGGTTAAACTTTGCAAAAGAGAAGCGGCTCTGCTTCAGTTGCTTGGAGGAGTCTCACATTTCCCGGAATTGCAAATATAAGAAAGAGTGTGGAATATCGGGTTGCAAAGCAAAACATCATACCCTATTGCATCCGGAACAAAATGCCCATGCTACAACCACGAAGGGCATTGCCTTTGGAATTGCCAATACCGGATTTACCAATACCAATTACTCATGTCTGCGTGATTTCCGGCAAGTGTCATAAAATCTAGGTTTCATTATTTTTTGTTGAGATCTTCCAAGCAGAGAGATAAAAGCTGGAGATAAGAGCTGTCCGCTTGAGAGGAGGTTTCATCAACCAAAACCTTTTGGTCTTAAGCAACGTTATAAATAAACTAAGCGAAGGAGAGAGGTATGATTCACTTAACAATATATATTTATTTTTTTATTTTGGACGTTGAGCGCGTTTTTGTTTACCATGGATAGTTAAAAATTGATAGGAAACTACTGTAGCTGAATTCAGACTGGCTTTCAGTCGATATTTTTTACCACTTCCGTTGAATAGGCATGTAGTAAAACACTGACTACCGGAACACCGCCGGAACACCGCCGGAACACCACCTAACCCTAACCCCAACCCTAACCCCCAATCCTAACCCTTTTTTACCACTTCCGTTGAATAAGCATGTACATACGTACATCGACTGGCAAAAAAGTGCCATGCGTAGTCCAAAACTAGCAATACCATTGAAATATAGGAGGGGGTGCACAGGAGTGCGCACCCCTGTTGGCCTTGGTCGACAGGGATGCAAGGGGGGGGGGGCAGGGGCAAAAAATCAAATTCAGAAACATGGGACAATTTCAAAGGTTTTTCCTTTTTTGAAGTCAAACTGAAGCTCATAATTCAATGCCCATATTGCAAGAAATGACATTTCTAGGATTCTAATTTTCATAATTTTCCGGGGGGGGGGGCGTACCCTTGATTAGACCCCCTAGGGAACTTGCGCCAGTCGTCAGGAAGCCAATTCATCCAGAAGTGACTGCTGCACTCGGAAATGATCAGGCCGACTCAGAACCAGAAGGAAATGTGGCCAATCTCGCCAATCATGAGCCGGAACCGAAAATCCTCGGAGTGAAATGGAACACGCTCTCGGATGAACTCACCTTCAGTGTGCACACAAGTTATGCAGAGTCCCTCTCCTTCTTCGTGCCGAAAAGGGAAGAGATATGACTTTGCTCGCAGGGTAGACGTCATGCTGTGGAGATACGAATATGAAGGAAACACAAGCAAAACAATATGGCACCGCCTTCGGTTGTGTTTACAAATTTTAAGGAAACGACATTTAAAATTTAATCAAGAAATATCAACGTAAACAGCAACGACAGGTTTTGAAACATTTTAACGTACTCGTGAAAGAAAAAGGAAAGATTTGGGAAAAAGAACTGGTCATCATTTCGACGGAATTGTTTGTTTGTTTATTTGTTTGTTTTTGGATAGTGAGCAAATTTTTGGGTTAGAATTTTGAGAAATAGCCGGCGATTGTGTACACGTGCAAAAACGCACAGCTTGTAACAATTCTGTAAACAAGTTGTTACAAGTCTGTTCACAAGTTGTCTTTGCACTGCTTGTCCCAGTTTGTTGTAAAAAGTTCAAATGTTAACAACTTGTAACAAGCTTGATGGCATTATCAGTCTTGTTACAAAACTGTGCTAACAAGTTTGTTACAGCCATGATATAACAAGGATGTTACAAGGTTGTCAACACAAAGTTCTAACAATCTTGTTATATCAAGCATGTAACAGACTTGTCAGAGCAACCTTGCACCAAGTCTGATAATTTCGACAAGGTTGTCACAAGTTGTTCCAAACCTGTTGACAACTTGTGATAAGCAGTTGCTAATAAGGGAATTTATTAATAACATGAGTTTTGGTGGGCATATTGTTTATTTTTGGCCCGCATAGTAAAATTGTTTTTAACATTATTATCCATATAGAGGAACAAATAATTATAAATATAACATAACACCAACACAATATACAATGTAGACAATGAATGCTTTTAACAGTAAAGGAAAACAGTTAACAATGCATTAAAATATAAAAAATATAAACTGCTTTTGTTGTGTTTTTTGCTTGAGCCTTTTTCTCAATCTCGTCAAGAGCTTCCTTATCAAGGTCAGAGCATTTTTATATAGTATTTTACAACAATAAACTCCTACTGTATGATATATTAGGGTAATATAAACTCTAAAGTCAAATGGTGTTTCACTGTTCTTTTTCAGCTCGTCAAATAGTGGTGTACTTTTTGTGTTAACTGCGACAGTTGAAAAACTGAGAGAAGAAAATAAACAACTTCGGAGCAAGTCGGACAGGTTGCAGAAGGAAATTGATAAACGTGCTAGTGGAGTGGCCAAAACATCATACCCTATTGCATCCGGAACAAAATGCCCATGCTACAACCACGAAGACACCCCATTCAGGCATTGCCTTTGGAATTGTTCAAGTGTGTGTAATTGGTGCTAGTGGAGGAAGTGCTCGGCATCAAGAGGTGAAGCCAAAAAATTGGGCGGATTTTCACGTTTGCTGACGCCAGAATGACGCCACTGGTCCCTAAAAAGCCATGCAGCCATGTCCCCTTTCGAAACTCGAAGCTTACGCACGTTCTAAAAAATTCGCTTGGTGGAAATGGTATAACAGGCATAATATGCGCCGTTTCACCGGCGTATGTCAAAGAAACGATGACTACACTTCAGGTTTGAATTTCTCATATTGTACCGAGTGTAAATTTCTTACGTAATTTATACTTTTTAAGAGTCTCGACTGCGCATACAAATGATTCTTTCTGCGTCGGGATAGATCGCAGTTGCATCAAAACTTGTAACTGAGACTCAAATCAAATATATGCATGTTAAAGGGCATATGACTCGAAAATTGTCAGTGTTGTTATTTAGTCTAATTTGAAAGATCATTGAAAACTGTAGAGTAACTTCTTTGAAAGATTTTTGTTTTCTTGCTTCGTTTTGGAGATATTTCATTTTGTATGATTATGATATGCAAAGACCTGGCTTGGAGCTAGAGGGAGATCTATTTGGAGCACACTACCACCTAGCAACATTAATCGTGACCACCGAAGAAGAGACCGGAGGTCTATGCACAATCAAGGAAAGGCTCCCAAGTGTCCAAAATGCAGTGGTGACCACAAGCCAAAGAACTGTGTTCAATTTAAGGAACTGTCAGTCGGAGACCGGTTAAACTTTGCAAAAGAGAAGCGGCTCTGCTTCAGTTGCTTGGAGGAGTCTCACATTTCCCGGAATTGCAAATATAAGAAAGAGTGTGGAATATCGGCTGGCAAAGCAAAACATCATACCCTATTGCATCCGGAACAAAATGCCCATGCTACAACCACGAAGGGCATTGCCTTTGGAATTGCCAATACCGGATTTACCAATACCAATTACTCATGTCCGCGTGATTTCCGGCAAGTGTCATAAAATCTAGGTTTCATTATTTTTTGTTGAGATCTTCCAAGCAGAGAGATAAAAGCTGGAGATAAGAGCTGTCCGCTTGAGAGGAGGTTTCATCAACCAAAACCTTTTGGTCTTCAGCAACGTTATAAATAAACTGAACGAAGGGGAGAGGTATGATTCACTTAACAATATATATTTACTTTTTTATTTTGGACGTTGAGCGCGTTTTTTTTTAACCATGGATAGTTAAAAATTGATAGGAAACTACTGTAGCTGAATTCAGACTGGCTTTCAGTCGATATTTTTTACCACTTCCGTTGAATAAGCATGTCCATACGTACATCGACTGGCAAAAAAGTGCCATGCGTAGTCCAAAACTAGCAATACCATTGAAATATAGGAGGGGGTGCACAGGAGTGCGCACCCCTGTTGGCCTTGGTCGACAGGGATGCAAGGGGGGGGGGGCAGGGGCAAAAAATCAAATTCAGAAACATGGGTCAATTTCCAAGGTTTTTCCTTTTTTGAAGTCAAACTGAAGCTCATAATTCAATGCCCATATTGCAGGAAATGACATTTCTAGGATTCTAATTTTCATAATTTTCCGGGGGGCATACCCTTGATTAGACCCCCTAGGGAACTTGCGCCAGTCGTCAGGAAGCCAATTCATCCAGAAGTGACTGCTGCACTCGGAAATGATCAGGCCGACTCAGACCCAGAAGGAAATGTGGCCAATCTCGCCAATCATGAGCCGGAAACAAAAATCCTCGGAGTGAAATGGAACACGCTCTCGGATGAACTCACCTTCAGTGTGACCCCTATCAAAGTTGCAACCTGCACCAGAAGAGGTCCACTAAGTAAACTAGCAGGATTATTTGACCCTCTCGGATTTTGTTCCCCCTTCACGATCAAAGCGAAGATCCTTACCCAGCAGTTGTGTCTTCTGGGATTGGGATGATCCTATTCCACCTTCTCAGCTGAGCAAATGGAAGGACTGGCTGTGAAAACTACCGGAGTTAGAAAAAATCAAAATACCATGTTGCATACAACCACGAAAAGCAGAGGTGAAAAGCTCCGAACTTCATACGTTCTGTGACGCTTCGGAGGAGGCTTTTTCCGCCGCAGTGTACCTGCGAAGCTTGTATGCGGATGGAAATGTGCTGTGCTCTATGATAATATATATATATATATATATATAGTAAGGAAGTAGAATAGTTAATCATGTCCGTGTGATTTCCGGCAAGTGTCATAAAATGTAGAAAGTTGTAGAAAGCAGAGAATTGCCAAATGGACCCGTTAAGGTCTCTCATCTGGTAAGAAACTTTAAAATTATATACCCTTTAGTGTTATATGGTACAGTAAATCCTGCTGGCCGGATCTTCCGCAATAGCGGAAAAGCTCGAGTCTGCACCATTTTGCAACATATCGATAATTATCGGTATTTTTTTAAAAACATCGATATAGCAAGGGCGGATATGCATTTTTTTAAAGGAGGAGTGGAAAAGTTTCTATTGGGGTGCAAGCGGCACCACTGAGCGAGCCTCAGCATGGGTTAGGCGTCAAGGCTGTTTTCCACTAGGGCGAATTTTCTGCGCGTAGCGGAATTTCTCTTTGTCTTGACTATACTTTTCTTTGTCTTGACTTTGTCTTGTCCACGGTAGACTATAAATAGAACGATCTAGTTCTTGTGATTTCTCGGGTGAAACTAATTACTTTTTGGATATATTCTGATATCGGTTGACATTTAAAAAAAGGGAGGACATTTTGTTGAAACCCCCGATTTGTGTATTTTCAGAAACTTTGTTGATTTGGCTGCCTCAGTGACTGGAGCACAAGGTGTTCGCTTGTGAGGTAGTTTTATCAACCAAAATTTGTTGGTTTTGAGCAACGTCATTAAAAAACTCAGCAAAGGGGAGAGGTATGATTCACTTAACAATATATATTTACTTTTTTATTTTGGACGTTGAGCGCGTTTTTTTTTACCACGGATAATTAAAAATTGATAGGAAACTACTGTACTGAATTCAGACTGGCTTTCAGTCGATATTTTTTACCACTTCCGTTGAATAAGCATGTCCATACGTACATCGGCTGGCAAAAAAAGTGCCATGCGTAGTCCAAAACTAGCTATACCTTTGAAATATAGGATGGGGTGCACAGGAGTGCGCACCCCTGTTGGCCTTGGTCGACAGGGATGCAAGGGGGGGTGGAGGAGCAAAAAATCAAATTCAGAAACATGGCACAATTCCCAAGGTTTTTCCTTTTTTGAAGTCAAACTGAAGCTCATAATTCAATGCCCATATCACAGGAAATGACATTTCTAGGATTCTAATTTTCCGGTGGGGCATACCCTTGATTAGACCCTCTAGGGAACTTGCGCCAGTCGTCAGGAAGCCAATTCATCCAGAAGTGACTGCTGCACTCGGAAATGATCAGGCCGACTCAGAACCAGAAGGAAATGTGGCCAATCTCGCCAATCATGAGCTGGAAACGAAAATCTTCGGAGTGAAATGGAACACGCTCTCGGACTGAACTCACCTTCAGTGTAACCCTAGTGGGGTGCAAGCGGCACCACTGAGCGAGCCTCAGCATGGGTTAGGCGTTAAGGCTGTTTTCCACTAGGGCGAATTTTCTGGGCGTAGCGGAATTTCTCTTTGTCTTGACTATACTTTTCTTTGTCTTGACTTTGTCTTGTCCACGCTGGACTATAAATAGAACGACCTAGTTCTTGTGATTTCTTGGGTGGAACTAATTACTTTTTGGATATATTCTGACATCGGTTGACATTTTAAAAAACGGAGGACATTTTGTTGAAACCCCCGATTTGTGTATTTTCAGGAACTTTGTTGATTTGGCTGCCTCAGTGACTGGAGCACAAGGTGTCCGTTTAAGAGAAGGAGGCTTCGTCAACAAGCATCTTTTAGTTTTGGGCCAAGTGATTAAAAAACTGAGCGAAGGGGAGAGTTATGATTCACTTAACAATATATATTTACTTTTTTATTTTGGACGTTGAGCGCGTTTTTTTTTTACCATGGATAATTAAAAATTGATAGGAAACTACTGTACTGAATTCAGACTGGCTTTCAGTCGATATTTTTTACCACTTCCATTGAATAAGCATGTCATACGTACATCGGCTGGCAAAAAAAGTGCCATGCGTAGTCCAAAACTAGCTATACCTTTGAAATATAGGAGGGGGTGCACAGGAGTGCGCACCCCTGTTGGCCTTGGTCGACAGGGATGCAAGGGGGGGGGGAGGAGCAAAAAATCAAATTCAGAAACATGGCACAATTCCCAAGGTTTTTCCTTTTTTGAAGTCAAACTGAAGCTCATAATTCAATGCCCATATCACAGGAAATGACATTTCTAGGATTCTAATTTTCCGGGGGGCATACCCTTGATTAGACCCTCTAGGGAACTTGCGCCAGTCGTCAGGAAGCCAATTCATCCAGAAGTGACTGCTGCACTCGGAAATGATCAGGCTGACTCAGAACCAGAACGAAATGTGGCCAATCTCGAGCTGGAAACGAAAATCCTCGGAGTGAAATGGAACACGCTCTCGGACTGAACTCACCTTCAGTGTAACCCTAGTGGGGTGCAAGCGGCACCACTGAACGAGCCTCAGCATGGGTTAGGCGTTAAGGCTGTTTTCCACTAGGGCGAATTTTCTGGGCGTAGCGGAATTTCTCTTTGTCTTGACTATACTTTTCTTTGTCTTGACTTTGTCTTGTCCACGCTGGACTATAAATAGAACGACCTAGTTCTTGTGATTTCTTGGGTGGAACTAATTACTTTTTGGATATATTCTGACATCGGTTGACATTTTAAAAAACGGAGGACATTTTGTTGAAACCCCCGATTTGTGTATTTTCAGGAACTTTGTTGATTTGGCTGCCTCAGTGACTGGAGCACAAGGTGTCCGTTTAAGAGAAGGAGGCTTCATCAACAAGCATCTTTTAGTTTTGGGCCAAGTGATAAAAAACTGAGCGAAGGGGAGAGTTATGATTCACTTAACAATATATATTTACTTTTTTATTTTGGACGTTGAGCGCGTTTTTTTTTTACCATGGATAATTAAAAATTGATAGGAAACTACTGTACTGAATTCAGACTGGCTTTCAGTCGATATTTTTTACCACTTCCGTTGAATAAGCATGTCCATACGTACATCGGCTGGCAAAAAAAGTGCCATGCGTAGTCCAAAACTAGCTATACCTTTGAAATATAGGAGGGGGTGCACAGGAGTGCGCACCCCTGTTGGCCTTGGTCGACAGGGATGCAAGGGGGGGGGGAGGAGCAAAAAATCAAATTCAGAAACATGGCACAATTCCCAAGGTTTTTCCTTTTTTGAAGTCAAACTGAAGCTCATAATTCAATGCCCATATCACAGGAAATGACATTTCTAGGATTCTAATTTTCCGGTGGGGCATACCCTTGATTAGACCCTCTAGGGAACTTGCGCCAGTCGTCAGGAAGCCAATTCATCCAGAAGTGACTGCTGCACTCGGAAATAATCAGGCCAACTCAGAACCAGAAGGAAATGTGGCCAATGTCGCCAATCATCAGCTGGAAACGAAAATCCTGGGAGTGAAATGGAACACGCTCTCGGACTGAACTCATCTTCAGTGTAACCCTAGTGGGGTGCAAGCGGCACCACTGAGCGAGCCTCAGCATGGGTTAGGCGTTAAGGCTGTTTTCCACTAGGGCGAATTTTCTGGGCGTAGCGGAATTTCTCTTTGTCTTGACTATACTTTTCTTTGTCTTGACTTTGTCTTGTCCACGCTGGACTATAAATAGAACGACCTAGTTCTTGTGATTTCTTGGGTGGAACTAATTACTTTTTGGATATATTCTGACATCGGTTGACATTTTAAAAAACGGAGGACATTTTGTTGAAACCCCCGATTTGTGTATTTTCAGGAACTTTGTTGATTTGGCTGCCTCAGTGACTGGAGCACAAGGTGTCCGTTTAAGAGAAGGAGGCTTCATCAACAAGCATCTTTTAGTTTTGGGCCAAGTGATTAAAAAACTGAGCGAAGGGGAGAGTTATGATTCACTTAACAATATATATTTACTTTTTTATTTTGGACGTTGAGCGCGTTTTTTTTTTACCATGGATAATTAAAAATTGATAGGAAACTACTGTACTGAATTCAGACTGGCTTTCAGTCGATATTTTTTACCACTTCCATTGAATAAGCATGTCCATGTCCTTCGATAGGCTATGGTCAGGCCGATACCTGAAACTAAAACTCTGGAAGAAGGGAGTGAAGAACTATTAAAGCAGTTCATTTTTTAGTTTAAAATGAGTGTAAGTTTTACATATATTTTGTATTTGTGTGGTTTATTGTATTTGTGTGGTTTTTGCATGTATTTTGTATTTGTGTGGTATACGAAAAGTAGCCAAAAAATGGTTCGTAAATTATCTGTGCAATAAAAAACAGCTGGTAAAATATAAAAATATAAAGATATTCAGTATTGCTGTGAATTCGTTTCTATTGTAAAAACTTCTATTTTTGATTGATACGATGTAATTTGCGCGAATTAATCATCTTCATTTTCAGAGACGTGTTTGAAGACCGGCCAAGTTTAAGTTCGCTGTGGAGCAAGTCTTGGCCGTCATGGGGGAGGTAGAAGGGTCACCACGACGGGAGTCATGGCGGGATTGTTGGATTGGCTTGAAAGAATTAAACAATAGAAATTTTAATAATTGGCCTAAAATCATGAATAATACCGTTGATTCTGGCGTAATTTGACTATTCATGTTTTTAAGCCAATATTAAAATTTCTATTGTTTAATTCTTTAAAGCCAATCCAACGTGACAGTATACAACTTTCATTTTGTGAAGCACCTGTTGTCACACATAGACGCCAAAAAGGACATTCATATGATCATGGCAAATGTTGATGCTAGTTTGATTGTTTTTTTTATAGTGGGACTTCGGGTCGATCGTGCAGCCATCGTAGTTCTTTGACACGTTGTCGGAGGTCGTCTGAGCCAAGAGTTTGTAGACGCCTTCGCGTTCAATGATTAGATCAACGGGACGCTGCCCTAGGCCCCAGCCTCTCATCATCCAGGCCGCGTGAAATACGGACAGAAAGCCTCTGGCGCAAACTGATCCAGTCGGCCAAAATGGCTCCATGAAAAAAACAGCAACGAAACAAATGCACAAACATCAACAAGACGACACAACATCGCCGCGTGAAGAAATAACGAAACTTTCTGAGGGTTCACAGCAAAGTCAAGATAAGGGAGTTGTTTTGATGTGCAAAAGTCGGCTGCCTCTCGGGCGTAATTCAATAGGTTATCACGGTTCACATTCTGCTGGGCTAACAGGTCTCTGGGATCTGATAAATCCTTCTTCAAAACACCTTACAGAAGTAAACTCTTCTTTTTGGCTGTCATAACAAAATAGTGTGTCTCGTCTTTATAGTAAACAATGTTCTCTAAATCAATCCCTGTCGCTTCCTTGAGGTCTTGAAAAAAGCCCTGGGAGATTAAAAATGTAAGCTATTCACTGATTTCGTCTACCCTTGCGTCGACCTTCGTGTTACGGTTGATAAAGTTCATGGTAATGGCGATCGCGAGTTTGCCACGGAATTCCTTCCTTTTGAAGCCTTTCAACCTGTCTCTGAAACTTGCTGACCACATGGTTTTCTGGATTGACTTCCGCCGTTCACCCTCGGTATTCCAACGGTTCTCTCAGCTTCACAAACATACATTCTGCATAAACTTGTACACCAAGAAATAACGAAACTTTCAGGAGAATAAGTTGGAGTCTACGGATGCGGATGTGGTCTTCGAGCCAACGCTTTCATGCGATAAATGCCAGGATGTTGGTCATGCAAATCTTCCAAAATCCTCTTCCGATGGTTTGGAGGAATCACCACCCGTCGTCCCCAAAGGATACATCCCTGGTCAGCGCACAACTCGTTTCGGTGCACAAAATATGGTTTTAGACTTTCATCTTGTACCACATTTGGCCATCAATTCATGGTAAACTCCGAAACTCGTGGCAAAATTGAATCGTGACTAGTGACTTCCTATAACTGCTTTGCTGTCACTGGTAATTCGTCAAAGTAGGACAACTTGAAAACGTGGTACCCTAAAGAATCATTTCAGTCCTAAACCGTCGGTAACAGCCGAGCGATTTAAATTTCATGGCCGATATCAGAAGGTGAGTCTATTGCACGATATACGTTGTTTAAGTACATTCAACGAGCGTTGGTTAAGCACATTCAACAAGCGGTCTATCAGGCAGAAATTTGGCAAAAGGCTTTGAATGCTATGGTCGAATGTCCGGA
>CACRXK020000165.1:79136-106594 GCA_902702795.2 Paramuricea clavata | reverse complement strand
ATCCAGTGTACATTAATTGCCCAATAACTCAGGCAATGCAAAGCAATTATACTCTTGTCATGAGGCACGCCAGCTCATTTCCATATAAAATGAAATGTAATGTTTTCTAACCAATATTGCATCACTATTAGAAATCCAGCTCATTAACCCATTAAGCGCCAGCACTCTCCCCTTGACAAGTAAAATTGTCTGGCGTTAGACAGAGTAAAATACTAAAGTAGGGTGCATCAGGGTGCAATGTGACTCAATGGGTTAATTAACCTGCAATATTATTATGCATTGTAATTACATACTGTACAGTGCCTGATGCAAGTCTTGACCCACACCAAAGTTTTATTTTTAGTACCGGTATCCAATCAAAATGTGCCAGGCTAAATGTCAAATTATTTCACATAATTTAACAACAAGCTAAATATAGTTACAATCACTATTTAATCTATCATTATTTAATTATATATAGCACTAACCAAAATATCAAAAAAATACATTAAATATGGCAATGCTAGAAGTAGTCGGCAATCAGAGTTACAACCATAAAAGCAGTTGTAGGACACAAACATTTAATAACATGTGACTTTATCAGGTCTTCATTTTTCTTTGCCTGCCAGCTGTGAGAAAAATGAAGGTCTGCATGGGCACAGGTTATATAAATCCCATGTAAACAGAGATGAAATTTGCCTCAATAAAGCAAGCTGTCAAGTTTGGTAATGGGGCTGGTTTGCCTCCAGACAAACAAATCTCTGTAAAGACTGTAAAATGTCTAAAATGTCAAACTACCTCATCCCCCCCCCCAACAACCCCCCCCTCCTGGTATGAACAGCAGTATCAAATAGACACAAACTTGAATTATTATGTTAATACATACAAATCTACATTGAACTGAACAATTAACAATGTACTACAATGTAAAATATACATAAATTCCACTTACTTCAGAGCCCTAGTGGCCGTAGTGGGCATCTCACATTCTCACAGTATAAATATACTTCAATTCTTGTGCTCACTGCTCAGTTGAAAGATCAAATTCATTCCAAACCTCGGTAATTAATTCGACTGTAACTTAATTGCTCTCCATCATATTCGAGGGATATTTCTTCGCATTATTTGTTGAATTTTGTTCATTTGCATATAGTGTTTGCATATCCTTGCCGCCATGACTTGAATCGAATGCCTCGTACGTCACAGTAGATTTTGATTTTGAAATTTGCATCAGTGAACTGATGCGAGCGCCCGCAATCTGCATGCGATGCATCGCTCAGCGGACTAATCTACCGTGACGTAGGGCTCTAAAACAATAGATTTGATGATGTCACAGTAGATTTTACGCGGAAAAGGACTCGGGACCGATGCATTCACTGATGCAAAATGGCTGAAAATCGATGCAAACAAAATCTACCGTGACGTAGGTGATGCATCAGCTTTCTACTGTGACGTCAAGGATGCGGTAAAAAATATTATATTTTGTCGCGAAATTATTCACGCTTAAGTGTCGCAAAATAAAAAGTAAACAACAGAAAATACTTTTGCGATCGCACGTCGCATATTGGACTTATTTTGACAATTTCGACTGTTATTGAGACAATTTAAATTGGATTTCATCCTAAATAGTGTATTCCCGACATGGACAGTCACATGGAGTCAAGTTTAAGCAAATAGTTGCGGTTTGATAGCTGGAGAGATTCAAAGATATTCTATTACTGAGTGCTTGACTAAGTATTGACGACATATTATTTCAAGCAACATGATTTCTCAATTTTGACCGATGCATTCGCATCGTTGGCATCGGTCTGGATCCGCCCCTGTGACCGCGGTACATTAAAGAAACCGACTCAACTAGAAAATAGTGGCACCATGTAGAGTTACATTAAAATGAGTTTCTGTATTATTCAACTTGGACATGATTGTTAGAATATGAACAGCTGTATAAACTGCTGTGTATGTACAGACTGTTTAACAATATAAACAACATTAGTTTGGTAGTTTTCGTTGCGTTCAAAATGGTAGAAACAAGGTTAACAGAAGTATAATAGGTTTAGAAAGTCTGAAGTGTCGATACCATGGACTATTAATAAACTATTAATAATCCATGATGATACGAGTCAGCTTGTAGCAGGCAAGATAAATTGGGACTTAGGACCACATTTCTAAAAGGCAGCATTCACTACCTGTCAGGTATAACCTATAGTTACGTATTATTATAAAATCATTGTTAATATATGACCCAAAAAGCTAAAAATCTGTGAACGAGACGCCGATTAAATTTTTGGAAAGTGACCTTCACTGCACTGCAGTTCAATGTCAGACAAACACTTGTTGTCAGTAGACATGCTGTTAAGACCAGAGGGCAAGTTAAATCATGTTAAATCGCGTCCACTTTTACGTGTGATTTGCCCCACGCGGAAACCTGACAATTTTTCAAGAACTAACTTCCTAAACTAATTAGTGTCAAGAGCAGACGTTCTGGAAATCATTACAAATCTTGCTGACAAGGGATTTTCACTCGTGTATTTCTGCATGATCTATTATTAATGATGATCCAACATTCCAACCATGATCTACAGTAATTACCATCCTCTAATTATGCTTACAGTAATTAAGCCTGGTTCACATATGCCTGTGGTACGCTAAGTACTATTTAAAACACGAGAAGGAGTGTTTTATCATATTTAAAACGCGAGGCGCAGCCGAGCATTTTAGATATGATAAAACGCGAGTTCGAATGTTTTGAATAGCTATACGACTACAAAAAGAATACTAATTAGGATGAACAATTATATAATCGTACTAATTAGGATGAACAATTATATAAAGAATACTAATGAATATGAGTTTTGTCAGATATAAGTCACTCCACGTGACATATTATGGCTGACATGATTTGCCACAAGGTTTATGAGTTTTTAATGAGTATTTTAACGTTGTTTACAGCTGTTGATGAATATATTTTTTGTGAATTATTTGGTTGAACTGCGAACGACAATAGCCCGCCGGCATGCCGCAGGAGGCCTACTTTGGGGGCCAAGGTCGCCTAATGTCGCCCAATTTCGCCCATGTGCACCCAATTTTTGAACTTTGCCTAACTGTCTATTCGCTTAATGTCGCCTAATTTCGCCTAATGTCGCCTAATCTCGCACAAGCATGCCCAATTTTGCACTTTGAGTTTGTCGTCCATTCTAGTCTATTCCTTATTTATTTGTTAGTTTCCTGCATGTTATTTTTTATAAATTACATATTGCTGTTCAGTATTGTCCAATGTCGCCTAATGTCGCCCAGTTTCGCCCAGCGACGCACACTACTTTTCTTTGAAAATTGCCAATGTCGCCTAATGTCGCACAATGTTGCACATAATAACGGCGATCTTGGCCCCCAAAGTAGGCCTCGCAGGTATATGTGAACCAGGCTTAACGAGAGACAGTGTGATGAACCGCGTTAAGTCAAGATCAAACGAGGATGAGAGTGTATGAGAGTTGGCAATCACGTGTCCTTTGTTAGCTGTTCTTACTTGTTAATGCTTTCCCAACACATGTATTCTATTGAAGTTAAAACATAGTTGGAACATTCATCAAAGCCTTATTTTGTTAATCTAGAGCTTGAAATGTCCCCTTCTCGTCCTTGATTGACCGGGTCATTACACTCCATTCTTGGAATGCGGACGGTGCACATCATGTCGTTAAAAGTATAGAAAGCAATTAGTTACCAGCTGTTTTGGCTTCCACGTTCAGACACGTTTCTCGTATATTTTTTTTGAAGGTTGCCAGTTGGTAGTCCAGGAAAGACTTAGCTGGGTTAGGATAAAACGCGGATACGGACAGCGACGGACGGATGACTTATCTTCTAATCTTCTCGTTAAAGGACAATGGCAACGAAAATTTCTATTGGCTATTTCAATCCTACTTGACGACCTAACTATGAAAATATTATCATTTCCTTCTCGAACAATTTTAGTCTACGAGAAAAATGCATGCAAACTTTGTGTATCCGTGTTCTATCCAAACGTATAAACGCGAATATGGTTCAATAAACTTTTTCATGCCTTTATAAGTCATATATGTATTTTATCCTTTGGGATAAAACGCGGATATGACTTATAAAGGGATGAAAAACGAGGAGATAAGTCATCTGTCCGTCCGTCCGCCAGTCCGTATCCGCGTTTTATCCTAACCCAGCATTAGCTGCTTGATGTGTCCATCAGTGGATGTGTCAGATATACAAACACAAGCAGCAGAGATGCAAATATGTTCAACTTCCCTCCGGGTAAGATTTCAAGTTTTCAAACCTTCCTCAGTATAATGTGAATTATGGCTTTTCAAATTGAAAAATACATAAATTATATTCAAATCGGCTTCTTATTCCTATTTCCTTCTAATTAGTATTTCGCATTGATCAGCTGGTTGATTGCACTGTACTCACATATATACAGGCAAACAGCAGTACAGGCTGGCGACTGCTAGCAAATGTATATGTTACGACTGCTACAGAAACTCCGTTCCCCAGAAGGCTGCTATTGCCAGCCACCAGCATTAGGAAACATTGTGCTACTGGCTACATATTTGGCATGGCAATCTAACAAATGAACAAACACGTGATTTTGAATGTATTCAAAAACGAGGTCTTCGAATAATGCTTCCTGAGATATTATATGAAGCGGCTTTGGTGGAATGTAATCCTAAAACTCTCGAAGGTCGTGGAGATGATATGTGTGTTAATCTTATTAAGACATTGCTTGACCTTGGTCATAAACTGCATCATATGTTGGCACCCAAAGTTTATGAAATTAGGAATAGAGAAACAAGATTAAGTGGAGTAGAAATAGTGCAATTGTCTATGGAATCGAACAATATAGGCCTAACGAAGTTTAATTAATAGTTCTTAGGTTGAAATAGGAATATTCTTGTAGATAGAATAGTGTATACTGAGAATTTATATTCTTCATCCGTTTAACTGTAATTCGCATTTTATATAATTCAGTAATATTAAATTGCTATTTAATGTGAAACTTTAGAAAATAATAATAATAAAATAATAATAATAACTATCAGCACAGTATCATTAGCATCCTGCCAACTCCAACCTGCCTAGTCGAGTGTCTTTATTATAAAGACACTCGACTAGGCAGGTTGGAGTTGGCAGGATTTATTTGTTTTTTGGTGTTAGTGTTGAGTAGAGTGTTCCACATTGGACATTCCTCACTGACCTCACATTATGGTAAACCCTCCTTGCAACGTACTCTGATAAGCAGTGATCCCTTAGCGTGTGATTCGTCTTGTTGAAAACGTTCTCGATCATTTTAAAACGTACTCGATAATTTTAAAGTCACGATGATTGATGAATAATATTTGGCTAGAAATATGAACTTAAATTTTATGTAAGTGACAAGATTTTTGTATTAAATGGGACAAGGTCCTTCACGGTCTTTCTTTGCATTTTCATAACGGGCACAGTGCAACCTTTTGAATGATGGTTTTTAATGTGATGTAAGCATGCATGCAATGTGCAGTTTTGATAAAAATACTTTTTTCAGTACTAGAAGGGTCGGATTTCGTACATTTTACAATAAATCTACATCCTAACTGAATCTAAACGCTTCCTAAGATATAGTAACTAGTAAGGACAAATTCAAACGAACCTGGCTGCGGTCCTGCGATTTCGGTGCAGCGTTCTAGATCTAACCCGCTGAGTTACATGCAGAGTCCAGGGACCGAACATTAACCACAAGTTCTTGTATATACAGTTAATTCAACTAAGGTTGTCCTTTCAAAGTCAAAACTCTAAACCGCAAAACCTCGACCTCTAAGCGCGCAAAGCACGATGGACATACATATAGTATGTAATTGATAGTCAGAACACTCCGTAGTTGCGCGGTTGCTGCGTTCCACAAGCGGTTTTGGTATCGGCATTCCCGTTGATTTTCATCTTTCTCGGATTTTATTTGCTCGCCTAACCCAATTCAATACGAAAACCTGGCAGAACTCATTGGATTTTTAAACTTTTTAATGTTAAAGAATGTTGTTTGTGTGATGTGCTTTACTCCTTTGGGAATTAAATTCACTTGATTAGCATAAATGTACTAACATGTATGCGTAAGCAATCTCAACCTCGTTCCCAGGTTCTTTCCTATTGTGGAACAATCTCATAATAATGTTTTTCGCGCTTAGAGGTCAAAGTTTGACGGTTTTCTCTGGACAACCTTAATGCCGGTTTACACGACAAGCGTTTTGGGCACGGCACTCCTGAAAATGGGCACCGTGCCAAAACCGCCACTTCGCTATTTACTCGTTTACATGACAACATTTTGTAAACACACTTTTATGATAAGCACCGTGCCCATCGGAAAACGGCACCTCTACTTTCCGTTTGCGACGGTATATTAGAATAAATATGTCGGACAGAAATAGAATTATATATTTATATTTATTAGAACGAAGAAGAGTATTATATGAGCCGAAAATCGAGGGAAAAACCAATTACATACCAGAAAAGTACTTTAAGGGCCAGCTCATATGGGAAAAAGTTATCGCGGTTAGCGAGAAAACTTTTCGACAAGTTTACAAACGAGATCTTGCCTTGGTATGAAAAGTTACACTGCGTTCATATGAGACAAAAAGTTTTCCCGATTACCGAGATCTCGCTTGTTGACAAGCCAGATCTCGGTGACCAGGATAATTTTTTTCCCATATGCATGAACACAACTTTACGGCTTAGCAGGATAACTATCTGTCGTATCAGCATCTTTTCAATTCAATTGATATTCAGTGCGTGCCCATCGGAAAACGGCATTCTATTTTCCGTTTACGACGGTATATTTTAAAGAATAAATATGCCGGCCAGAAATATAATTATATACTTATATTTATTGGAACGAAGAAGAATATTATATGAGCCGAAAATCGAGGGGAAAACCAATTCACAACTAGGAACGTACTTTACGTACTTCACTACTAGGAACGTACGAGATCTCGCCTTGGTATGAAAATTATATGTAAAGTTTGTTTACACTACGTTCATATATAAGACAAAACGTTTTCCCGTGTACGTACTGAGATCTCGCTTGTCAAGTGATAATATTTTCCCCATATGAACACAACTCTAGTTCCCGCTTGGCAGGATAAATTTCTGTCGTGTCACTAACTTTTCAATTCAATCGATATTCAGTGCTATGTCACAGCCGGAAACTTTACCCGGTAAGCGGAATAACGTTTCTCCATGCGACAGCATATGAACAGAACAAAACTCAAAAGTATATTTGGCTAGTCGAAAGGTTTTCTCGTTAACTGGGATAACCTTTGCTCATATGAACAGGCCCTTAAAGACGAAACGAGTTGTTTTCTCAGTTTTCTCGCATAAATGTTGTCATCCATCTTGTATTCACCCGCCACGAATTCGAGAGGTATGGACGCATCGAACGACAGCTATTTGCTACGACCTAGTTACTGCTCTATTCAGCGACGAACAGTTGTATTAAAATTTCCGAGCCAACTAGAGCAACATTCACATTCGGTGTTAAATTTGTTTTTTAACTTTTTTTTAAAAATTTTTTGGCAAGTTGTAGTTTTTCGCCGCTTGCTGTCATGTTGGAAAGAGGACAATTTGTTTTGCGCATGCTCGAAGTCGAACACATTGTTTATTTTTTTTCGAAATTTGGGCACGGCACCCCATGCTAGACGTGCCGAGACTACCTCGTGAGAAAGTCTCGGCACGTTTAAATTTTGCGGCACCGGTGCCGATTTTTGTCACGTTTACACGCCAAAAGGCAGAGGTGCCGTGCCTAATATTTTGGGCACGGGTGCCCATTTATAGGGGTGCCTTGCCCAAAACACTGGTCGTGTAAACCGGCCTTTAACTGAACAAGACGCTCCACGGAGCGTAAGTCACTGGGGCGATGGAAATATGCAACTTTAAGTGCAAGTAATACTACTAATTAGTTAAAGAAGAGCGTGCTTGTTTTTCCAAAAATATTGATTCTTGAAGCGGGTTGCAGTTTGCTTGGCAGTTGGCGCTAATAGTTAAAACAAGTACAAACATGTACACAGTGGTTGTTTACCATTTACATGGAAATTCCAGTGATTCCATACGGAAAGTAAATGGAACAAGCATATTTCGACGGCCAACCGGAACTTTTCCGGAATAAACAGTTTGTTTGAAAAGGTTGTCCTCTCTTATCGGCTTGGAACGTTTCAACCGGTGAATTCTGTCCATTTGCATCTTTTTTATTTTTTCACCAGTTCCAGGCTCTTCGCGATTTAATTCAAACCGAATGGGTTTTCCGGCATGTAAATGGTAAACAACCCTTCAGTGCCTTCCAGTCAGTCACTCTAACCATTTAGAAGCGCATAATCCGAATGGGATTTTCTATCCGAAATTTTGCTTACCATTAGCACAATTTCAAACCGGATGGGTTTTCCATGTACAGTCAATGGTAAACAACCAGTGGCGTAACCAGTCCGACGATTTGATCCCGCTATGCACATTTCAACATATTATCATTATTAATTTATTTAGAAATTGATTGTGTTGATAGTTTATAAACATGGCAATATTTGCATATAGCGGGACTGAATCGTCGGGCTAGCTACACCCGAGTATACAATATAGTGTATTGTATGTGTTAAAATTATAAGCGTTTATCCTGTTGTCATTACACAGATCGGCTGGTGTTATGTTACCAACAGACCAAGTTAAAACCGAACTTTAATAGCTAGCTAGTTAGTGCATCGAAGGCTGGAAGGCAAGAATATTCTTCGCCTCGAAACTAGACGCATTATAATGTCTGTCTAGTGTCTAATACAATTCTGCCTCGTGAGAGGAGAGGTATTTCGCATGATTACCAGGCGACTAGCTAATGACCTGTGCCTACGCCATGTATAGGCAGTATAGCAATAACGCTTTAAAGTCAATTCTAGCATTGTCCACCCCCCCGGGCAACACCTGGGCATTTGCACTTTTTTTCTCTTTAAGTTGACAATTCCCGGGGGCCGGGCAGGAAAAGCGTGGCAATGCCCCGCCCCTGGGCAAAAAAAAGATGACAAATGCCCGGCCCCAGGCCACACTGACTCATTTATAGAATTATTTTAGACCTCAAAACTTCCATAACAGTATTATTTAGCTTCATTGTATAAAAGCTATAGCAGTCATCCCAACTTTTTTTTGAACACGAAAAACATGCTCGTCGGTTCAGTGGTTAAAATACAATAATGTAGCAAAATAAACAAGAATTGTGCCACGAATTCTAGTATTTTTATGCTAGATAGTCAAACACAACTTTAATTAGTTTCTCATGTGCGATTGGTGTGACGTTCTTACCCTCGAATTCATCAATATTAATGTAATTAATATAATAGCATGTGTTCGTCGCAGAAACGTCCGGTCGAATCAAATGTCTGGCCGGTAAACAATTCCCCGCCCCCGGGACAACTTTGCAAGTACCAATGCCCGGCCCCCGGGCAAAAGAAAAGTGCAAATTCCCGGGGGGAGGATGGGCAATGCCAAAATTGACTGATGCATTAGTCATATCTACAATCTACATACCAGTGTGCAATATAAAGGCGGCAAACTGCATGGAATAATAATATATGTTATTATGTCAAGAAAGATTCCAAGTTACCTCCACACGATATCAGGAAATTGAGTTCCTCCTTTTCAGCTTTTGGTAATACATTTTGTCCCAATGAACCTTAATCCTTCAATGGGGTGACCCCACACACACACACCCAGGTGGCACGGCCCTGGCAATACAAACTTTAAATATATAAAATTATGTACGAACAAGACGCCTGCTAAGGCGTTCATACTGGCCTCGCGGTTGGTAAAATACCATCGCAATACTTAAAAAATAATTTGAAACATGTAGATGTTCTTCACTTCTTGACTGCCGTCACTTCATGATCACAAACATTCGGAGGACGGCACACTAAAAATCCATACAAAACCAATAGAGTTCAGCGATATATCGAAAAACACAGAAAAGTTCAAGCGCATGCGCAATGAAATATAATATATACATATATATATATACAGCGTCTAAGATTTGTAACGTAGTTAAACACGAAAGTCGTTCTAACTAACATTGTGTAGAATTGGTCCTAATAATAGTCGTGAGCATGTTTTAGCTAAATTGCGCAATCCTGAGTCTACGATGCCGCAATGGAAAGTCACACTTGCGACAACAAGAAAACCCCCGAAAAATTCCTTGCACTTTCAGCAAGGGCAAATTATGACACTGGCTCCGGCCAGTGTAATTATCCACTTCCCTCCAGCTCGATAACATAACAGTGAACGTCGTGATAACGTTTAGTGAATTCTTAATATATTTCTTTCAAAAATCCCAAAAGAAAAGACACGACTGGACCAAATAGTCAATAGCGAACTTTTGCACGCTATCCATGGTCGCCATTTTGATTTTGATTTTGTAAGAATTACGTAATTAAAGTGACGTAATTTGTCATTTTGTGGCGTACCAAAGGGCAAACCTAGGGTCGGTGGGCACCACAGGTGGCTTCACCGACTAATTAACTGTATATAATGGTGAAGCCAGCCTAGTCCCAGTCGTTCTGAAGCAAGCGCGAGAAAAACGTGGATGTAGTACGAGACTGGGACCTAGGTGTGACGTCAACGCCAGCAGATTTCAGTATTTTTAATATGGCGGAAAATTTATATAAAGGGTGTATAAAAAAAAAGGAGACCTTTAGAAATCAACCATATTGTTAAAATTTGAATGCCTTTTCAATTATAGATAGATAGATAGTATATTTGAACTTCCATGGCAGCATACACTGAATTGCAGAAGTTTTACATTATGATTAGATAGATCAACCGGACTGACGTGAAGCAGACCGAGGTAGACTTTGAGCTTACAAATGGCGCTTGAGCTGCCGCTATTAGTCCATACCTCATTAATGATCTGCCTCCAGACCTTATGTGCCTAACCCACCCTGTCAACTTTCCCTGTGGGAGGAAACACGGAGTACCCGGAGAAAACCCACGACTTTCGTTGACTTACTTTTTTCACATTAGGACTGGGTTCCAGTCACAATGAGAAGTCCTCATTGAGATTCGAACCTGCGACCTTAGAGGTGAAAGGCAAGTGCGCTAACCACTTCGCCACCGAAGCACATATGTTGAACTGTAGTGCGTGAAATAGTGATGGGGTGCATATATTAGAAAAAGGAGACCTTTAGAAATTGAAATAACGTTAAAGCAAAAGATTGTCTGCTCCTGGGAACAATCTGCCATGCATACTGTACGTCAGGGGCGGATCCAGTTCCCGAACTGACTGATGCCTATAAGACCTCGCATTTGTAGGGGGGTCCGGGGTATCCTCCCCCGGGAAATTTTGAAATCTAGGACCTCGGAAATGCGATTTCCTGCGTTCTGAGCGAACTCTTTTGTTCCAATTCATACATCAGAGTCACAAAATTATTTGCTGCATTTTTGGAAAGCACGTAAAAAACTTGAACCTACATCGTAAAAACAACATAATTTCTCTATATAAGAAAACAATATTTGCTTGTACAAGTGTAATAGCAGCAGTGGTACAGAAGTCTCTATTCAAAAATAGTCAGTACTGTGCTTCTTGTAGCCTTAACTTTTCTATTGAAAAATATTTCGGCAAAAAATCACGAGCAACCCAAATACACACATGCGTGTAATAAAGGTGTATACAGTGTGATCCACTAGTTGCATTGTTGGACTCAGAAGGCAGTGTTATTGTGTTGTTTTTTAACCACCTTCCCTTATTAGTTTCCACTAATTTCCAATGTTCCATGAGTAAAATCTTCTAGCATTAGAATGGCGCATAAAGGTATTTTGTGCTCTAGATAGTGGGTAAACAATATTTATATACAACTCTGTCTTATGCTGCTAATCTTACTCTGTATGGACAGTGTGGTTGACATCAGTTGGTCAATTTCATTAAATTCATTCACCCCCATAATTTTCAAGCTTCTAGATAGCATTTAATATGGCTTTATATTTTAGTAAACACGAGTCATATTTAGCCCGTTATTCCATTCTGACCGTATGGTAGCGAAACGTAGCCTATTTCATTGTTTCGACAGCATTCGGAGCAAAACTAAAGCCGGTTTTCCACTAGGCGGAATTTTGCGCGCGGAGCGGAATTTTTCTTTGTCTTGTGATTTCTCGAGTGGAACTAATTAGAAAAGACAAAGAAAAAGAAAATTTCCGCTGCGCGCGCAAAATTGCGCCTAGTGGAAAACTGGCTTAATGACTTAATTATAAACGCAAAGGAAATTTCTATAACATTTTCTATTTACAAATGCGGTATGCTTGGTAACCAGGCCAGGGACCACTTTTTTTAAATCAGGGACCATTTTACCGAAATCTGCTATAGGTTCTCTCGCTGAAGCGTTCCGAACAGCATACCCAGGCATAAAACTTTTAAGACTTATTTAAATATATCAAAGCAGTGAATAGAGATAGAGCCTGGGACTAGGCTGGGGTGAAGCGAGTATAAGGTATGGATAAATATCAAGATTTTGGACCGTCTTGCTCGGTGGTAGTTCCATCGAGGGAGATTCCCCAAATCGTGATATTTATCTGACAATAGCATGGCCAACCAACTGTTCCACCATTGACCGTTACATTTTCTGTCCAGGACCAATGTTGAGACAAAATATGAGACGTATTATACACGTGTAAAGACGACAAAAAAATCTCGGAAGCAAGTTAGAACATGTAGACAGTCATGTTGGACTGGATGGGGTCTCATTTGTCACACTGTATGTAGGTAAGTATCAGAGTCTTATATTGTTGAAGTAAATAAAGGCCTGGTCAAACAAGGATGAGAGTTGATGAGAGTTTGATCAGAAAAAGTTCTTATTTCTAGTTATCGAACCTATTATGTTTGGGTGACTGCGTATAAAACAGTGGCTAAGCAAAGAGCAATTTATAAATGTAAAACTGGATGGAAACAAGATGGAAATGAATGCACGATACGTAAGTTATTCTGATTGATGTAACGTTTTGCCAAGGCTGTTTTATTATAATCGCCATCAAAGTGTGCTAAAATAATTGTACATTTGATTGAAAGTGCATATAGTTAGCGAGCTGGCTGGCTGGCCGACCAGTCAACTGAATGGCTGACTTAACAGAGAGTTTCGCAGTCGGCAACGAGAGGAGACAAAATTATTTGCATTTTTGAATGTGAGCCCATGCATGCATTACTAACTTCTTACTAATAACCGAACGCGAGCTCTATACAGAGAAATATCGGACCGAGCCACCGAGATCTGTTTTATACAGACCGCGAGCCCGTAGGGCGAGGTTGACGTTTGTACAAAAAGACCGAGGTCGGATATTTCTCTGTACATACCGAGCAAGCGAGGATAATAAAAAGTTTATTATATGGCATTTATAGGCATTTATACTTGAAACAAACAAGAAATGCATGATTTGAAATGCATATTAGTAGCGTGGTAAACATTTGGTCGAAGAAAACAAAAATTGTCAATGTATTTCTTCTTTTCCACTAAAAAGCATTCGCAGATATCTCATGACTAACAAATTAAATTATAATTTTCAAATTTTTAATTAGTTTTGCTGTTTTATTTTAAAATGCACGCGTTTGTTTTTTAATACGTAATGGACCGGCGGTCCATTACGGGAAAATAATGCACCGTTGAAAGTGCTTCTCAGCCAATCGCAGTCCACCATTTTACCGGAAGTGACGCTTGCCATATAATGATAAACTTTATTTGCCTCCTTAGCCGTGAAAATGATGTGCACGTGAAAATGAACGTAGCTGTTTGAGTATGCTCAATGAGAATGCTCAAGGGTATACAATTTATAGTTGTCTTTATCTTAGAGTAAAAATGGGTAGAACAGAGGACGTCAATCTGGTAATGAGATTGAGAGGACGTCAGCGCTGAAAAGAGGACTGGTACTAAAACGTCGTCGTAGATAAATAAACATCCACTTAAGATTCAGGGGTAGGGACTTCAGACTTCAAACATTGGTTCCGAGCTTCGCTAATAGCCAACATTGCTTTTGCGAAGCTGGCTAATATTTAAGGCACTTATTCACTCAAAGCTATTCAAACTAAAGTAAAAAATGGTAAGAACGATTTAGACTGTAAATGCAGACTGTTGGAATATGAGTTCTTTGTAGGTTTGCCATGCAGGGCGATAAAACATATAATACTATTGTTTGTGGAAACATCACGTGAATTTATTACTGCAGTAAATCTATTAACTTTACTCTGTAAATTTATTAAATTTATCACGTAAATTTATTACTTTTATTTATTATTTTTTATTACTATGAAATTCATTAATTTTTTAGCGACTCCCAGCAAGCCTTTTGCGCTCGTATTCGACTTTTCCGCTTTGCTTGGGGACAACCTTAATTGAAATAGCTGTATATAACATCATATTCCAACAGTCTGCATTTACAGTCTAAATCGTTCTTACCATTTTTGACTTTAGTTCGAATAGCTCTGACTTAATGACTTAATAAGTGCCTGAAATATTAGCCAGCTTCGCAAAAGCAATGTTGGCAATTAGCGAAGCTCGGAACCAATGTTTGAAGTCTGAAGTTCGAAGTCTGAAGTCTGAATCCCTACCCGGCTTTCGTAGATTTACATATCCTTTTGAAAAATGAATTTTAAAGAGACGCGTGAATTAATTACCGTTTGTTATGCCCTTGTATTCACGATGGCAAAACTCTAGTTGTGAAATTGTCGACGTTTGGTGGACGACGAGCAATTAAGAGAGACGCATGTGCACTTCAAAAAAATATTGTCAATTTACTTCTGCTTGCCTTACTAGATATTTGATGTCGTAGATTTGAAGCTATTTGTTTATTTAGGAGTACACGTCCTAGTCCCAGTCCTCTGCTCAGCCTTGATGTCCTAGCTAACTTCGACGTAATAATTTAATTGTATCTTTTAGCGATCTGTACAAGTGGTTGCCAAAATAATGGCAGATGTAGAGCTCCTGACGTTTGCGTGTGCACACAACAGTGGAATGGGACAAACTGCAGCCAAGGTAAATAAAGCCGGTTCAATTGTGCTATTATGAGATCAGTGTTTCATTATGAGATCCGTTGACTAAATTAAAGGCAATGCCTCCCATTAGATGTCAACGAATGTGACCCGAGCAGTGGTATTCGTCATGGTTGCCAGGAAACGTGCGTCAATTTTCGTGGAGGCTACAACTGCACATGCCCAACTGGTCATTTTTTGGCGTCGAATGGCAAAAATTGTACAGGTATTAAAAATTATTGCCGTTTTACTGCAGGAGGATACCTAAACTAAACGTAATAAACATTGTCCACTCCATCGGTATTGATCCAGTGTTACTACATGCAGGAAGGAAAACTGAACTAACTTTATTTCTACTGGATAGTTGCATCAGTTCTAAACTGGACAGTGAGGTTTGCCTGTTATTGATCGACTGTTACTACAGGAAGAAACTTGAACATCACTTTTATTAATTAAAATTATTTCTACTGGATCTCCATAGGCAAAACAAACAAACAAACAAACAAACAAACAAACAAACAAACAAACAAACAAACAAACAAACAAACAAACAAACAAACAAACAAACAAACAAACAAACAAACAAACAAGCAAACAAGCAAACAAGCAAAAAAGCAAACAAGCAAACAAGCAAACAAGCAAACAAACAAACACACAAGCAAACAAACAAACAAACAAACAAACAAACAAACAAACAAACAAACAAACAAACAAACAAACAAACAAACAAACAAACAAACAAACAAACAAACCAACAAACAAACAAAACAAACAAACAAACAAACAAACAAACAAACAAACAAACAAACAAACAAACAAACAAACAAACAAACAAACAAACAAACAACCAAACAAACAAACCAACAAACAAACAAACAAACAAACAAACAAACAAACAAACAAACAAACAAACAAACAAACAAACAAACAAACAAACAAACAAACAAACAAACAAACAAACAAACAAACAAACAAACAAACAAACAAACAAACAAACAAACAAACAATAACTATGTTCTATCGTGAATATTTTACAGATCATGATGAATGCGCGGGCAATATCCATGGTTGTCAACAAGGATGTATTAACTACCCAGGAGGGTATAACTGTATTTGCCGACCTGGATACACTTTGAATATCAATGATTCTAAAACTTGCGACGGTAAGTAAATGCTCCAGTCAAACGAGAGTGATGAGAGATGAGAGTTTGCATGAACCTTTTCTAAACTAGCTCTCATGCCCTGGTCAAACTACTACAGTACTAGTAGCCTGACGTTTTGACCGCTTAGCCCCCGCATTTCAAATAAAGAACAAGCGTTGCTGAGCACACCCAGTGCGTTAAATTGAAGCACGAAATTTCGCTGACAAAACTGATAGAAAGGGGCCGGCACTGAACGTCAATTTCCGCCATCTATATATATATATATATATATAGCTCACTGGGTACACAACCATATGTTTGCCCTAGGTCCAGTGGCGTACCTACTACCGCGACCATTCGGAGGGAGGGGGGGGGGGTGTGCTTTTCTCTACAGCTGTTCTGACCAACTTAATTTACCATTTCCGACCAATTTACCGACAAATCACGTTTTGGCGTGTAAATTTCATACTTGAACTGGTACGAGGGTTTGTAGTCGTTAAAGCATGAAATTTATACGCCAAACGTCAACTTCAAACGCCAAATCTTAATTTACTGCTGTGGTGAATACGTGACTAGTGGTTAATTTGCTTTCTTAAATCATTGTTAAATACCACAAGTTTAATAATTGTTTAATATATTTCAAAACTGGTGTAAAAACTGTTTTACCGACGAGTTTTCTAAAAAAGTGTACGTGGGGGAGGTTGCACCCCTCCTCGCTCAGTACGCCTTTGGCCATAGCTCATATTATAATGGTTTTTTTCTTAACCAGGTCATCAATGTGAAAAGATACAATCTCCTATAAATGGTGCAATGCAGTGTACTGGTAATACAACAGATCATTCTTGCAAATTCAATTGTTATCCTGGGTACGAGTTGCGTGGCTCAAGTAACCGCTTGTGTAATGCGAGTGGGAATTGGACTGGTGACGAGACTTTATGCAAAAGTAAGTTTGTACCAATGATTGACGTATTGTCAAGAATTTTTTTGAGAATATTTAAAACAAAATAACGAAAATAAAAAGAGAAATAATAAAGCAAAATATGAAGTACGACAAAACTTATTTTGCCGTGCTCTCTTGGGTCCTGAGAGAGGTAACTGATTCAGACTACTAACCGCAAACTCCAAATGTATTTTGAAGTCAATTGTTAGCTGTACGAAGTTTGGACAATTTGTGCATAAGGTTGAAGCATGCCAGGCAATAGGCAATATAGGCAGGGAATAGGTATAATTCCAAGTATAGACTAAATTTTGATCCAGGCAAGAAGAACAAAATCCCGCATCACCACAGCTAGAAAGAGCATGTTAAAATTAGTAAAATTGCAAAGTTTGGTTGTGCAATGTTGTAAAATTAGGAAAATATAGGCCTACGAAATTTGCAAATTTTGTATTAATTTGTATTTCCCGTGCGTAATACAAATTAATACCGAAAATTTGCAAATTTCGCAGGACTATATTTTCCGCATTTTACAACATTTTGCAACCAAACTTTTCAATTTCACTAATTTTAACATGCTCTTTCTACCTGTGGTGTTGGATTTTGTACTTCTGACCTAGATCAAAATTTTGTCTTTAATCATACATCCATTAGCTACTTTGCTGTCGAAAACTTGGAAAACTTACTTTTAAATGTGATTGAAGTTTGCGGTTAGTGCTCTGCCGTGAATGTCAATCTGAATTTGACCATTATCTGCTGTCATATAATGGTACTGAAACCGAGCAATAAATCAACCTTTCGTTCTAGTCATTCACTGTCCAAAGGCACCAGAACCTCGACATGGCTTTGTTTACACTCCATGTGTCACACCATTCAGGTCGGAGTGCATTGTGGGATGCATGCGTGGTTACTTTATGGAAGGAGATGGGAAAATCACGTGCAATGCAAGTGGTATTTGGCAGCCTGAAATCCTGTCCTGCACAAGTAAGTGGACACTTTCTTGTAAGACATTTTCATCACCTTCCGTTTGTAAGGTCCTGATAAAACGAGGATGAGAGTCCTCGCAAGTTGAGAAGAGAGAGTTTGCATGGGAGTTTTCTCAACTCTCATGCCCCGGTCAAACGAGAACAAGAGTTGCATGAGGGTTGATGAGAGTTGCACCCTGGCGGAAATTGCTCAGTTTTGGGTATAGAACCTCGTTCTCGTGATTGAATATAATAATAAAGCCATATATCTTGTTACAGGTGACACATTAACATTTACGAAACCGTACAGTTAAATCAGTGAATATAAAAGATCTGTTTATGATTAGACATTTGAAACTGATTGTGCCTTTGTGTTAAAGTTTCGTGGGATTGCCCACCTAAATAATAATTTTTTTACATTATCATTGTAATAGCGGTGTAAGTTATCTGAAAATGTGAATTGGATGGCAATAAGCATGAACATCCGTTAATCCATTTATTTTATTTCGATAAATTCCATTTTGTAGAGACGACAGCATGTGAGCGAAACCCATGCCTACATAACTCTATCTGTACCCCCCTCAGTTCTTCACGCTATATTTGTGATTGCTCCAACACTGGATACCGAGGGATAAACTGTAATATTGGATACATTACGACCCCTAAATATCCACAAATTACCACCACAAACCCGTCATCACCTTTGGAATTCCGATTTTCGCCTTTGACTTCCGGTTACGTGGTTCTTACCCCCAGCAGTCGTGACGTCACGTTCAATGCATCATATCTTTTATTTAACTCCACTTCCTCGCGCCAGTCTCTCACGGTTGCCTCAGACAAGCCCGGCATACACTTTATTAAATATTCAATATCCGGTCCTAATGCTGCTGAGTTCACCCCACCTGGAAATGATGTAATTTTTGTTGACGTCATAAAAAATTCCACCAATCAGACGACCGGAAACTCTACAACAAATTTGGAGCTTCCTATTGGTTGTCACGAGTTAGTGTTGAAAAAATGCGGAGCAAGTGATGATGTCGTAATATCATCTTCCACTGCATCATGGGAAACCACGGGTGCAGTGAAGTCATCAAGTGGTATAGTCGTGATGCATGCTGGGAAAACGAATATACCTTTGTCTTTATTTGGCACCAGTCTTCCAAGCAAAACGCGGTCACCGGATGAAAAACAATGCGAAGCAAATCAAAGTTATTCAGTTGAGCAGTTGACAAGAAATCACGTTTTAACGAAGTCTTTCTTAGACGCTTTGAAGGACAGCTTTCCCAAATGGTTGACAATGAAAGTACGCCACGGAATAAGCGCAAAATCGTTCTACTTTTCCGACATAAATACGCAGTTTTTGTCCGGTAAGGAACTGCGACAAACGCCAACTGGCAAAGGACAACCGATAGCCGATAACTCCTCGTTTTCGCTTTTACACTCTCCCAACGTCAACCTAACGGTTGAAAACGATGACGACATTTTGAAATCACGTGATGAGAAATCGCGAATCTCATTGGCTGTTGATTTATGTAGCGAGACGCCTAAGACCATCATCATACGTGTACCTGATGAATACGCGAACCTAATTCAGAATTCCTCTGTTTTGAAAAGGTTAAAGCAAAGTGGCTGGGAGTTGACTATTTATTCCATTCAAATTTCTAAAACAAACTCGATTTTGACACATTTTGGAGAAAAACGTTTCTGGGACGGGGAGAAGCTTATAAGCCGAAATTTGTGGATGAAAGGGAATCTTGCGTTGTTAGCCAAAGTGAAAAAGTCATTCAAAGGAAAAACTATCAGTTCGTATCTGGAATTTGATGGGACGATGGTTATTTCTGTCGGTGAACTGGATAATGTAAGTATGAAGCCCTGTGAAAACTGTGAAATATTGTTGCATTTGAGTTTTTTCAATGTCTCCTCAGATATTTATTGTTTACCCACCCTTTGGACCATTGCTGCCGAAACAAATTTTGTATTCCGGGAAGTGAAAATATTTGCCTACAAATTCAGAAACATATTTTGATTCCCAAGTGTATTTTTGTTTCAAGAACAATGTTTTCATACCTTTGGGAAACAATATTTCATAGTTTATCCACCTTCGGAAAATATGGCCAGGAAACAATGTTTCATGGTTTATCCACCCTCGGAAAACATGGCTAGGAAACCAATGTTTCATGGTTTATCCACCTTTGGGAAACATCGCTAGGAAACAATGTTTCCGTGCTTTTCTCGGGGAACATGGCTAGGAAGAAGTGTTTCCTGGTTTGAGCAACGCCTTTAAAATGTATTAAATTCTCGTCTATTGTTTATTTTCAGATTTTAAAGTCTCCGTTGGACCAAGAGTGGTTGGTGGATCTTTATGGCAATATGAAATTGACGATACAGTTGACTGTTGAAGGAAAAAAGACAAATATAACTTTTAATGCTGCTGAATCTGTCAGTTTTGCTACATTTGGAGGTTTGTATAGTTTAGAAAGCATATATACGCAACATTGCTGTTATTTTCTTCAAAAAGTAGGTAGAAAGTGTTTTTGAAAGTTCGTGGTTAACAAATATGAGACAAGAATAATTCCTTTATAAGCGTTGGAGTTAATCCGAGTACTCGTAAAAACTCACGATTTTCGAAATACAATTGGTTGACTCTTCACATAAACCGACCCCCTGCAGTACGAGAGGATAACGACGCTCGCTCTGATAACTTTGTGACTAAAATCCATCTACAATTCCCGAACATCCACTAATTACAAATTTTTCTTTCACAAAATTTAGGTAATCCACAAGAACGAAGCCCTCGTCGAGGACTGTACATTTCTCATACTTTCGAAACATCACCATTTATCAACTCCGACTTGGATAAATTCGTTGAAATTTTTTCTAAAGACGGTATCGAGGCTTTCTTTAAAATGAAACTTCAGTCTAAGCTTGCAGAGAATGACACTAAACTAACTTCAGATCGTATCGAAGAGGTTAATATAGCATTTCACGGAACTCTAAAGTTTGGACTACTACGGTTCAAAGATGTTGGGATTACATTAAGAACGCAAAGTAAAGAGTCTACGAAAGAGAATTCGGAAAGTATTACATTAAAAGGGAGAGCGCGAAGAAATACTACACAGAATTATGGAATTTTTAAATCCAATAATCTCGACGTAAAAGTCCATATTTCTAGTCAAGACAGCCGTCAATCGGTTGGTTCGTTTGAAGGCAGTGTTGATCTGCTAGGATTTAAAAATCTAGTCAACGTTACTTTCGGAATGGAAGGATTACGTTTCAATACAACTGGGAAAGTACATGGTTTATATGCAGTCGATTTGAGCTGTGTTTCCCCGTTAGCGTCGTGGCAAAATCAAAAATTCTTGGCTTTAGGGAAGTTTAGATCAGGCGAAGGCAGTCTTATGGATTCTTTAAGTCTTACTTTGCGTACTTACGCTTTCCAAGTTTATGACAGGGCGGTAAAACGAGTCGATTTTTTCGAAGGAAGGGAGAAAAGGGCAGAAAATCGCCTTGAAAGTATCTTATATGTCCTTCAAGCAAAGAAACAAGAGCTTAACACGTCACAAGTCGAGTATAACATCTCAAAAAGGAACTTAAAAGCTGCCGAAGTACGTTTTAGAAGGCTTCAAAGCAATGTGAGTCAACGTCTGGATAGACTAAAAGCGGATTTGAATAAATTCTGTCCCGAGGTAAAACAGTGCCCGGATATATGTCAGGCTGGTGTGGTTTGCAGGCATTGCAAATACAACGTGGTTGGAAAATCTAAAAAGACTTGCTTGTCGACCTGTTACAAAACTGAAACTCGGAGAATCAAAACGAACTCGACCTTCGTGCCTTGCAAACGACAACAATGTACCCGAGTTTATGTAAAAGACGGGATCGTTAAAAATACACTGCAAAAGAACCTAACTAGGCTACAAAACGATATATTTTCGTTTGGGAAAAAGGCTTCTACTCCTAGCCAAAGTCAAGACGATTTATCCAAAGGCGAAACAGATGGACTTTTTCCGGGAACAAAAAAACAAGATGTTTGCCAATATACTGAAACTACAAGTAACATAATTTCTGAGAAGTTTTGTCAAACGGACGACCGCAATGGACATTGGGATTGTCGTATTCGCACCGAGTCCTGTAGCACTCCTGGTTTCCGCTACGAAAAGTATCACGCACCGTACACGTGCGAGCGACCTTGTGAGACCACTGTGACCACGGAAAGTGTCCCGAAAAGTTGTTGCGAAACAGTTGCGTGTGCGTTTAAAAGTGTTAACCGAACATGCGTCGCCCAAAATCATTTCTGTAACAGGATTCGAATTGATGCGTTAGAAAAACTTGCCGCAAATACCAGCAGTGAAATCGATTTGCTTCGAGATGTTGAAAGTGCCAGGGGAAACATCTTTTATTGGCAAATTCAGGTCCGAAGCGCTGAGATACGCTTGAAGTCTGCGAAAAATCTTTTAAACTTTAC
The DNA here is from genome assembly GCA_902702795.2 of Paramuricea clavata. Taxonomy (NCBI): domain Eukaryota; kingdom Metazoa; phylum Cnidaria; class Anthozoa; order Malacalcyonacea; family Plexauridae; genus Paramuricea; species Paramuricea clavata. Next base: position 84,096 of record CACRXK020000165.1, on the reverse strand, counting down.
ACAAGATACTGCGAAGAACCTTCGTGACGCGTACAATGCTAGCCTGAAGTCAAGACAAAATATTTCGAGTCTGCTGGCTGAAAAGTTGAACTTAAAATGGATTTTTGATCAAGAAAAAAGTGGAATTGAATTTGACAATGCGAGTTTTGAGGTTAAAATTCAAGAAGGAGGGAATTACTTAGTGCCGGTAAAGTTTAATCTTAAAGTTGACGGCACACGGCGACAGTTTAATGCTGTAATCAATTTCAGAGCAGTGAACTCGTCGCTAAGCAGTATAGCAAAAGATCTAGTGGATTTATATGGTAAAATTGGTGAAAAAAGTGAGAGAAAACGAAAAAGGCGGTCAATCGACAACGAAGACAACGGTTATGCCCTATCCAGTTTACAAAAGTGCCATAAATTATGCTCAGAATTCACAAATTACGAACGAGCGCTACATGATATGATCCTGTCTCTGTTCAACTTGACTTCCGAAGCGCGGGAACTTATCAAAAACTCCTTAAAGAGAAACACAACGAATACATTTAATGCAAGTAAAATTTTGGAAAACTTCAACTCAAGCCGAGCTGCTTTATTTGGGTTGAAAATTGACAAAGAATCCTATTTCAATAGTCTTGAAAATGATCGAATTATGTTAGCTGCTCTTGAACTTCAAAACGAGGCGCTCGAAGATGGATTTAAACCTCTACATTTGAACTCAAGACTTCTTTTTAGAAACTGGTTTTCGGCAATGGAGAATATTTTCAATGTGGTGTTAGCAAACTGCAGCGGCTTTGAGGATTGTGTTGTTTTTATAATGGACAGCTTGTTCGAGATGAACGAAGCATCGGGGTTGCCTGGCTCCCATAAAGTTCGTGTGATGATCGGAAACCTTCGCAGCGAACTCGGCCGTTTGAGTATAAATGCCGATATAACTTTGAACGAAGCCAATGAAGTCTCCTGGAATATATTAAGTATCTTAAAAGATATGAGGGAGGTTAAACTATTCTGCGCAAGTGCACCGAATATTACGATACAGCCCGAACCTTTTACGGACATTGGCGAAGGACGATCGTTGATGCTGACTTGTAACGCAACTGGCGATTCGTTAAATTATAATTGGAAATTTAATGAGGATTACCTAACAGATCAAACTACGAACACCCTTTACATAACTAAGATTATGTGGACCCACTCTGGCTATTATTCGTGTGTTGTCACGAATCATATTTCCATAGAAACCTCAGCCCCTGCTTTAGTTATAGTCCACCCCGCACCATATATCACCATTCAACCAATCAAACGTCTGAACGCGATTGTTTACACCAACGACTCGCTAAGATGCGTAGCTAAAACAAGAGACAACAATATGACTTATCAATGGTATTTCAAAGCCAAAAATTCGAGCGTATTTATAAAACTAGCAGGCCAGAGATTTTCGTATTTAAACTTTGCTCCGGTTAAGAGCCATCACGAAGGGTGGTATTATAGTAGTGTTGGTAATTTCTATGGTACCAGCCACTCAATAATAAGCTATGTACACGTTCTCAAGTTTGCCTTACCGCTTCCTGTTGCAAAGTTATCTATCAGTTTAGCCCAAAGTCGAAATAATGTGAGACTTTTTAAGAGATCAGAACCGGATTCTATCCGGTATGAGGACATCCAATCGAAACTCGCAGAACTGTTATCATTTAAAACCAATAGCAATTCTAGTGATAATAATGGTACATCGAGTTCTGTTAATGGTACATCGAGCTCTGTTAATGGTACATCGAGCTCTGTTAATGGTACATCAAATTCATCAACGCAGTTCAATCCGCAAGTCAGGAACTTGCACGTAACGAAATGTAGCACGGTAACATCAACTAAAATTTGCCAGTGGGTATTCCAGTATACTGATAAGAATTTGACCGCTAACGGTGAAAATTTCGAACAGAATGCGAAGAAGGTGATTGGTTCATTGCGACAGCTACGTAAAGCTATTGGTCGACTCGTACAAGCCACGAATAATGGGGTGTTGGCCTTTAATCTTGGTGATCAAAGATTTTTCGTGGAGAAAAATTCTGTTGGTGTCGAAGGGGTGAGGACGGCATGTTCTCGAGGGACGAAACTTGAACAGAACTTCAGATGTGGTAAGATACTAACGTCTTATTGACCGAGCGTGAGGTCTGTACTGTGAAATATCAGACCGATGTTTTTTAGTATGGACCGAGAGGCGAAGGAGCGAGGTCCATGCAAAAAACAGATGTCTGATATTTCACAGTACAGACCGAACAAGCGAGGTCAATAATCGGTTTATTATATGGCTGAACTGAGTCTGTGAGCATATACTTTCGCGCGAAGTTAAATCGGCTATCGTCAGTTTCACTGGGTAACAATATACGGTAGGCATGCATGCTCAATCAAAAACAATTCGGTTGTTTGAAATTTTTATATGTAAATTTTAATGACACACAATTGGAAAATTAAAAAGCAAAATTTTTTTCTGTTTGCAAAGCAAAAATTTCCCGCCAGATAAACGGCATCCGGGACACCGGTCCAGATACGGAAAATACGGACCACGGTCCGGATATGGGTTTTTACGGACCGCCTATCAACCAATCAGAATAGAGAAATTTGAAAAGTCATATATAATACCTTGTATAATTTCACGATTTTTAGTACAGATGGATTATCCATTATTAGACGAACAAACGTGATTTATACCACGTTAAAATACTCATTAATAATTCATAAACCTTGTGGCAAATCATGTCAGCCATAATATGTCATGTGGAGTGACTTTATATCTGATAAATCACATGTGGCATTATATAATTGTTCATCCTAATTAGTATTCTTAGTAATGAATACTAATGAGACGGCATCTGTTGTAGTCGTATTTTAAGCTATTCAAAACACTCGCTGTCGTGTTTTATCAAATATAAAACACTCCTACTTGTGTTTTAAATGGTACATAAATAGCCATTTACAAAATGTATGGGAATATACTATAATTTACCGGCTGATAGTTTCAGCAAATATAAAACTAAACAGGGGCATAGGAACCAGGGGGGGGGTGACACGGGTGGCACGTGCCCCCCAAATTTTTTCAAAGGACTAAAAATGCCCTTTTTTGTGATGAAAAGTGCCCTTTTTTGTGATGAAAAGTGCCCTTTTTGTACAAGCTAATGTCGCTGTAAATACTAAATTAACATCAAAGGTGCCCTTTTTGTTTGGAAATTTCCAAGTTTTTAAAAACAATTTGATCAAAAACGTGCAATTTCGGTGTGGTATGACGGTAAAATTTTTCTCTCCCCGTCGCCGCCAACATTTCCGGGAAAATTTTTTTAGGTGCCCTTTTCAATACCCTAATTAAGTACCCCTAGAAGCCGGTGCCCCCCCCCCCTAATCTTTGGATGCTTCCTACGCCCCTGAAACTAAAGTGTGCATTTTAAGACAAATCAAAATTAATTCGAAATGTACAGGTTTTTTTTTAAATAAATAGAGTGTTGTTTTCGGAATAACAGTAGTTTATATAATTATATCCATACGGCATAAATGTTGTCGGTCTTATTCCCTACTTATTAAATTCGATATGAAACTGAAAGTATTTTTTCTCCTGTAGTTGACTGTCCCTCCGGATATTATGGAGAAATAAATGATAATACTATAGCGACGTGTGTTGTTTGCCGGGTGGGTAGCTACCAACCAAACAGTGGTCAAACAGAGTGCACTCAATGCCCAAAAGGATTCACAACAGTTCAGGAAGGATCTATCCAGAAAACACAATGCCAAGGTAGACAAAATTTAAATGTGCATCGCATGCTTTTTGTTATATATTCATGCTTGTCACTGTATCCAAAATTGCAAGAATACACAGTAAACTTTAAAAAATCTCATTGTTCTCCATCCAATACACTCCATCCAGTGATTGGAATGTTCCATTGTCTTTTCATTGTTTTAAAAATCTCACTGTTCTCCATGCTATCCAGTCGCGATCCAGTGATTGGAATATTCCATTGTGTTTTCATTTAAAACAAAAATCTTACTGTTGTCCATGCCATTCAGTCACGATCCAGTGATTGGAATATTCCATTGTCTTTTCATTTTTTTAAAAAATCTCACTGTTGTCCATGCCAACCGGTCACATTGTCCTTTTATTGTTTTAAAAGTTTCACTGTTCTCCACGCCATCCAGCCTCGATCTGTTGATTAGAATAATCCATTGTCTTTTCATTTCTTTTTAAATCTCACTGTTCTCCATGCCATCCAGTCACGATCCAGTGATTGGAATGCCCCATTGTTTTTTTCGTTGTTTTAAAAATATTACTGTTCTCCATGCCATCCAGACACGATCCAGTTATCGGAATGTTTCATTTTCTTTTCATTGTTTTGAAAATCCCGCTGTTCTCCACGACATAGCTTATGATATGAGACATCCAGTCATCTATTGTTTTCACTTGTTGAAACATTTTTGCACAACGCTTATTTTCTTTTTGATGAACAGTCATCTGTCCTGCTGGTACATATGGTGAAATCATAGAGAACGTTGGTAGATGTCTGGCTTGCCCTGGCAACACGTACCAACCAATGAAAGGACAGTTTTCCTGCCTACCTTGCCCTAATGGTTACGTGACTGCAACCAAAGGTGCTAGGGATATTTCGCAGTGCCAGCCAGGTAAAATGCTATCCATCATATCGATAATTTAATATTAACCCTTACATTATAATTATTACATTATTATTCAGTTCACTCCCCATTGGGTCTTTTCAAGTGACCGATTACATGAAGTATTACGATTACTTATGTTACTTACTTAGCCTTGACTATTTATCTTTACAACAATGGACGACTTGCGCTTTAGACTAAATTTTAATCTAAGTAAGAACAACGAAATCTATTACCACAGCTAGAAAGAGCGTCTTGGAATTAGTAATATTACAAAGTTTGGTTGCGAAATGTTGTAAAATACGGAAAATATAGCCCTTCAAAGTTGGCA